>JAJHUR010064564.1:0-17552 GCA_027495735.1 Lutjanus campechanus
GGGAATTGTTTCAATTGTTGGATGTAAATATGATTATTGAGTGTGGTCTAGACCTACTCTATATGTAAAGTGTCTTGAGACAACTTTGTTGTGAATTGGCGCTATATAAATAAAATTTGATTTGATTTGATTTGATTTAAATGGACACAAAATACGTTTTACGTACACAAACATATAGTTTATTCATTCATACCTCTATGTTACATTTCTAAATTAAGTTTAAATAATAATTTATGGGCAAAAATGTACAGTGTGCCCGCATGAAATTCTGAGTTGTTGCAATTATGGTCATGCACAACACTGCTACGAAGCAAAATCCATATAGAGGAGTTAGCTAGCAAAGTGTTAAGACAGCAAATGAATGAAAAGGGACAAGCAATGGAGGACAAACTGAAAACTGAAAAATCAAAGCTTCCAAAAATGGTCAGTTTCTTTAAAAAGAAAGATGGCAAGCCTGAATTGCTCCACTGAGCAAGAGCCGACCCCTGCTACAAGCACCAACATGTCATTTAATGGTTCAAAAGTGTGAGGGTCTAACATACTGCATATCCACCTTATATTAATTTTATCCTTTGTGCTTTGTTGACATTGGCCTTTTTCATAGCAGACATATTTTTCCCTTTCCCTTTTCAAATCAGGTGAAAGGTGACAAGAAATCAAAGACGGAAATGAAAAACCAGTGTCATTACACCAAATAAGGAAATAGTTTGTGGTTATTATGCTATATATATGGGATATGCATAAACAAATGTGCGTTCATTTTGCTTGTAAAAATGAAAAACGACCTAAACTATCATAAAACTCCAAACAGACAGATCAAAGACATAGAGCATATGACATTTGTATTTAACCAGGTTTTACAGCGGACGTCTCAGAGACTCCAAACAGAAGCACTTCTGAGACACGTCATCAGGTCAAAATCATGTTTATAAGAAATTCTTATAAAATGAATCAAGTATCCAGGTAATAAACTATATTAAGTGTGTTTGAGGAGGGCCTGAGGCCAGAGGACTTTAAATTATGTTGCACCAAACTATTAAACTAGCTCAAAATGAAGAATGACTAAATTTAAACCTGTCTTTAAACCTCAGCTTAGTTTTTCTGTTGCACAAAATGTGATCCGGTATCAACTTAAAACGTACACTTCCATTTTGTGATGGATTGAGGAGAATAATCAATTTTCTTAAACAAAGTAGTTTGACAGACTCAACCAAACTAACAAATTTTCTTTGATAAACACCTTTTAGCTAGCTAGCAAACAATGCAAAGTTTTGTTAAGGAATACAGAGCAGACAAAAGTTAACAGTTTGCCCCGTTTTATACGTAATCCAGACAGCACTAAAATGTATTCATTTATTTATTGATTCATTTTAATTTGAGTAAGTAAGCATCTCCATACCGATTAAACTGTTTAATCAATTAACTTGGATTTACTCAATCAGGATTTAATTGTGCAACACAGCTCTGCTCAGTTTTCTGGAAAATCTGGATTTACTCATTTTAAACCAAGTTTTACTAAAATCTGATTAGAACTAATCTTAGATTAAATTAATATTTGTTGGTGCAACTTCTGTCTCTTATACACATCTAGATGTGTATAAGAGACAGGTAAAGGTGTTTTTTAACAGTAACTGATGTGGACTGATAGTTAAGTGAAACAAATTTCAGGAGAAGGAGGAAGAACATGAGGGCAGAGTGAAAAGGGATGTGAAAATATGGCAGGAGGAACACAGTAATCAACGCTACTGCAAGATTCAGATTTCTTGGCAAACACAGCGATGCCTCAAGAGAGGATTATAGCTGCTTTGACCTGAGACTATTATGGGAATCTGGTGAAACTGGAGTTTGCTTCTGGTAAGAAAATAAAGCCACTTTTATTTTGGGGATCCATGTCAGTTTCATTTTAAAGGGATAGTTTGGATTATTTTTAAGTGGGGCTGTATGTGGTAGTTGGGGTCAGTGTGTTACCTGCGGTAGATGGAGAAGATGGAGAAGCAGAGCACCAGGGTGGACGTTAAGCAACACACTGCTGTGGACAGAGTCAGCAGCGAAGGGAGTCAGCTACTTAAAGGGACAGCTCACCCTAAAATCTAAAATCCATATTTTCCTCCTTACCTGTAGTACTATTTATTCATCTTGACAGTTTTGGTGTGAGTTGTAGACTTTTGGGGCACTTGGCTTATGGTGCTCAAAGTGGCCAAAACACAGTTATTCAACAGCAAAGTCTATTTCCAAAATTCTTGACTCCACAGACCTTACTGTGAGCAGTTTTATGTAGGAGCTATTTTATTTCCAGTAGAAGGCAGTTTCAGTAGATTCTACTGCAAAAAGAAAATAGTTCCTCCATAAAACTGTTCACAACAAGGTCTGTGGCTTATCTTGAGTAACCAGGTCATGGTTTCTGGAAAGTGACACTGGTGCTGAGTTTTTCAAATGTATTTTTCTGGCGCTTTGAGCATCACAAGCCGAGTGCCATGTAGCTCCATTATACTGGAGAGAAGCCCGATATCTCTTTAAAACAAAGACCAACATAAAAAAAATTGTTAAAAATCTGTAAAATTGTGCTCAATATTAAGAATATTTTCAGAGCTTTGCGTTGCTTCCTCCAAACCCACCAGACTCCTGAAGCGATGTGCCATTTTACCTCACAGAACACAGGAGTTGCTTGTCTGCTGGTGCTTCGGTCTGTTTGTTTATTTGTGTTACTGTGAGACTATGTTGAATCCAAAGCTTTTAAACAAACTTATACGATTGAGTCAGCAGTAGACCGGCAGTTCCCATGGTCTGTGAGGTAAAGTGACTGATTTAGGCAAAGGAGTCTGGTGGCTTTGGAGAGAGCGACATTTCATGTATATGATGGCAGCTTCCCAACAGAAAAGACTGTCTGACGGCAAGGTTAAGCAGTGAAAATATTTCAAATATAACATACACTTATATTGATTCTTTTAGTTATGTCTTTTTCAAAGTGTCCCTGTTCACAGCAATACATTGTTTAGCTTTCTTTTTTTTTTAAAGTTATTTTTTTGGCCATCTGTACCCTTATTGATAGCGATAGCTGAAGAGTAGACAGGAAAGGGGGCAGAAAGAGAGGGGATGACACACAGCAAAGGGCCGAGGGCGGGAGTCGAACCAGTGCCCGCTGCAGAGGACTACAGCCTCAATATATGGGTCAGACGCTCTACCCACTGAGCTAAACGTCCACCCATTGTTCAGCTTTCTATACCAATATTTCTGCTGCTTCTACAAACTTGAAGCAGCTGACCACCATCTACTGGAGCTAATACACAGTCTAAGGATAAATATCTCATACCTGCCCACTTCAGGCCTTTATTCTGAAAACATGGCTGCATTATTGCTAAATTATTTACAATATAAGCAATATTTATCACTGTCAAGTAGTGTTTCTGTATCTATTATAGATGGATATAAAAGACACAAAATACTAGAAATGAATCAGACTTCTAATGTCATGTCAATATGTTGCTGCTTTACAATTAAAATACTATGAATACCAAATCCAGATATGCTGTACAGGTATGAAAACAGGACTCACATGCACAGTATTACTGGTGATTGTGATAGCAGTTCTGTATTAGGACAGTTCTGCTTAGAAACTTAAGAAGGTGGATTTGAAACTGTGACTTCAAACATGTGGTATGTGTTACGTCACGTTCTCTGTCACCAGATTCCTGTGCCCCATTCAACGGAGGAACAACCCAGAGGCCTTGATAACAGCGTTTGCAACGTAATTGTCAAACCCACCAAACCAACAGAGACACTGATGACAGCGGTGTAAAACTTCTGTTTCTCTGGACCGCAGCAGGACGAGATGGCAGCTCTAACTCATCAGCTGTTGTCAGTTACAGCTGTTCTTGGTATTGTTCAACTCATCAGTGGTTACAGCTTTAACAACTGCATTGAAGAGCCATACTCAAACAGACAGAGTTTCAAATGCATCAATCGAAAGACCGATAACTTGTTGGCTATTGTAAGTGACCTGCCGACGTTTTCCATCAATCTCACCATCTCTGTGACCGCTGTGTCACACATTCACGACCGGAGCTTTATTAATCTAACAAAACTCCAACACCTCAGACTAGATCATAACAAGTTGAGTAAAATCGATCCGTTAGCTTTCCAAAACTTGCATCAACTTGAGTCCCTGAATGTGTCCTTCAACAACATATCAGAGCTCCACCCTTCTCTGTTTGAAGACCTGCACAACCTCACCTTTCTCTCGCTCACACACAATCCATTAAAAAAACTCCCCGAGGGCATTTTCTCCACTGTTCCCAGTCTAGACACTCTAATCATGAGGGAAAACTCTCTGAAGAATTTCTCACAGATTGCCGAATCTGTGTCACATCTCACACATCTAAAGATGCTAGATCTTTGCAGTAACAATCTGACCTCTCTTCACCACTCAAATGTGTCACTACCCAAATCCCTCACTACATTATATCTATGCAAAAATAATTTGTCTAAATTAAGATGTAAACCTTGGTTTCTCGGGTCCGTCCAGTTGCTGGATTTGTCAAACAACTCTAAGCTCCGTACAACGGCTTTTCAAGGAGTGGATTTAAGGAATATAAAATATCTGCGTTTGCGTTCCACAAGTGTCAAAATAGTGGAGTTTTTAAACAACAGCAACATCTACGCAGGCCACGTTGATTTCTCTGGCACAGGTCTAAAAAATGACACCCTGCTCATGGAGCTATGCAGATTGTTAAAGAGAAAGATGACTAAAAAATGGCAGATTCGAAATTTGAACCTGAGCAGTAATAGGATTAAGATATTAACAAACTATACACTGCACTATTGTCCTGAAATCACGGGGCAATTAGATTTATCCCGCAATGATCTGAAATACATCCCAAATTGTCTTAACTTTCTTAAAAGACAGACCCATATAAAGAGATTCAGCGCTGAGCATAACCATCTCACCTCCCTCCCATCCTGTGAAAAACAAAACATTACTTTCCCATATCTGACAGAGCTGAGCTATCGTTACAACCGCATCCTCTCAGTCGACTCTTCTGCTTTCCTTCATGCCCGAAATATCAAGACGCTAAAACTTAACATAAACAACATTGCTTATCTTGACCTCGAAGCTCTCAAAGGGCTACAACATCTTGAGACACTGCGTTTGGACAATAACCTCTTAACTGATTTGTTCAAGGGCACCTTTGAGGATCTTGTCAGCCTGCAAACCCTTAACCTACGCAACAATCGTATTTCTGTCATTTTTAATGAGACCTTCCACAATCTCCATAATCTGACAATACTGGACCTAGGAGGAAATAAGATCGCTTCCATTCAGCCCTCTGGCCTTAAAGGACTAAAAAGTCTGTCCAAATTCTATTTAGATGGAAACAACCTCAAAAGGATTGACACATCCTTCTATTATGCATTTCATGACAGACTAACAGTGCTGGATTTACAAAGTAATATGATACACTTCTTCAAAGATAATCCGTCTTTTTCACCATTTATGAATCTCAGCAGACTCAATGATCTGAAATTGGATGGGCAGCGGCCTCATGGCCTCACAATTTTACCCCGCAGTTTATTCCGTGGCCTGCACTCCCTGAAATACCTGTATCTCACCAACAATAAAATCTCTCGTCTTGATCCCGACGCCTTTGATGATCTGACAGGCTTAGAGTTCCTCACACTGGATAACTGCTGTGTCGGGGTGACACAACTAGAACCAGGAGTCTTTAAAAATCTAAAGAATTTGACCATTTTGATTGTAGAAAATATGGGCATTCAGAACTTCTCAAAGGAGGTTTTTGGGAATCTTACGCGGTTACACACACTGCAGCTCAACCGCAATGTGATGGAGAGCATTAATGTCGATGCACTAGAAAGTCTACCTAAACTCCACTACCTTGACATACGCAATATTCCGTTAAGCTGCACATGCGAGAACAGCTTACTGAAAAACTGGACAATATATAATCCAAATGTCCAGGTGGTCTATCTCTACAATCTGCCGTGCCCATACGATGCACGCTCAAAGTCAAAACCCAAATTCTACAAGTTTGATACCAAAGTTTGCTACATCGATCTAGGAGAGTACCTGTTCTTAAGCACGGCACTTGTGATCTTTCTGTTCACAGTCACTCCTTTACTTTATGTCAAACTCTACTGGAAAATGAAGTACACCTACTATGTGTTCCGTGCCTGGTTTAGTGAGCAGTGGCGCAGAATCAGAGAGGAGGAGGAAAACTGCAAATATGATGCTTTCATTTCCTATAACTCCTCTGACGAACAGTGGGTCATGGATCAGTTGCTGCCCAACCTGGAGGGAAACGGATCGTCTTTTAAACTTTGCCTCCATCACAGGGACTTTGAGCCGGGGCGTTTTATTATTGACAACATCGTCTCTGCTGTATACAGCAGCCGTAAAACTATTTGCGTGGTGAGCAGGAATTTCCTAAAAAGCGAGTGGTGCTCTCTGGAAATCCAAATGGCCAGCTACCGACTGTTCGATGAGCACCGGGACGTTCTCCTGTTGGTGCTTCTGGAGCCAATCTCTGAGAGGCAGCTGTCGTCCTATCACCGCATGAGGAAAGTGATGTTAAAAAAGACATATCTGCAGTGGCCTGGCTCAGACTGCACGGACCCAACACAGGCCCAAGACCTGTTTTGGAATCAGCTACGTAGGGCAATAAGAACAGGGAGCAGGATCGGAACAGAAGAAAGCAAAGAAGCTGAACACTTTGAGAGTCACACATCAGATGAAAATTATTACTTGCTACCTTAAAAAGAATTGACATCTTTATTTATGATTGTCAAGACAAACCTCTTGGTATGTTTGATCATGAATTCAATTCTTTGCTGCTGGGTTAAGGTCATGAAAATGTGGTGTAAATGTGTAGTGTGGTTAGGGTTGCACAATTAATCAAAGTTTTATTAAAATTGCAATATGGTGCAATATTTAAATCGCAGAATCTGCAATTCTTTCATAAATATTGTTCTCAAGATTTAAGAGAACATGTTTGTTTGGTATACACCCCAACAAATGTCACTTTATCATGATTTAAATTTTTTTTTAGTGAAAATGAAATCTGTAATGCAAAAATGATCAATTCCCACTAATCCTGACTCATATTGCAATCACAGTGTCTGTCAAAAATATTGCAATATGATTTTTCTTTACATATTGTGCAGCCTTAAGTGTAATGCATTGTAAGATTTACATAATGTATTAATCAAGTGAATAATTATACAAACATGAATCAGAAATGCAATTTAATTTAATTGTGCTTAGTTTAATTGTATATTTTGTCATGCTTGATACTGCATGTCTCTACTGTAAGTGTGTTTTCTTGCATTTGCATGTAGCCCACACAAACAACCTCAAAATAGCAAATAGCTTTCACAATAGCACATTCTTAACTAAAATTCTTGGTCTGTAAAGAATTTCCCATTATACCTCCTGTGTTTGTGAAGATAAGTGTTAATATACAGTTCTGCATATTAAAAAAATACTCCAAACAATACATAATCATGTTTCTTTATCTTGGCATAAATGGGACAAAAGAATAAAAGAGTTAACTCTCAATATGACAACTAATGCTATTACATTTAATAATGTGTTTTTAATAAAATATGGGCACACAACACTTGTGTGACTGTGAACACGTCTTGATGGTATGAATTAAGAGATTATTGTTTTTTAGTCAAAGAAATGTTCACAGGCTTGACCACACATTAGTACAGTCTCATAGGAGGGAAGGACCAGTGCTCAGGGCTCGGGAAAGAAGAGCGGGGAGGTGCCTCATCTCTTTCAAGCATGTGAGACGGGGGGTAACGCATCATGTCAGAGTGGTGGGACCTGAGGGGAGGACAAGTTGAAGGGCGACTGAATTGGCTGAAAGGATTGAAGCGGTTACTTTGCTGATGATGGTGAATTGGGGCAGAAAATGAGGGAGCAACAGAGTATCTGTCAGTTTCAAATCGGTCTTGTTCCTGAAGAAAGTGCCTCTGCTCTTCTGCGTGTCTATCTGGCAGCTGTGCTCGGTGAGGAAAGAAAGGCTGGACGTTGCCGTCGCAGCTCCTTTCTGTAACTGCTCTGGTGTGGTTCATAAAGCTGCTTCCAGAGGAACCAAATGTAACGGCCTCTCTGCTCTTTGGCCTGTTGAATCCGTCTTCCCAGTCCCGAGATGTTGAGGCTTTTTCTCCCCAGCATGAGGTGGGAGCGGGAGCGAACAAATGATCACTGGCTATTACTTCAGAGGGCTCAAAGTCCATGCAGAACTGAGGGGAGCGAGTAGGTCTGAGGATATCATCCAACAGGCTGACAGAAGTCTCCACAGGGCTTGTCAACCATTCAGCAGTCTTAACATAAAAACCAGAAAACATTTTACTCTAAAGTGATGGAATTTTAAAATATCTGAGGATTACTAAAGAAAAGATAACAGCCGGACCAAGTAAGAGAGTGGTTGAATTAACTTAAGGTCTTACCTGTTTCAGGTTGTGGTGTAGCTGTGGACTTGATTTCCAGTCAAAATCTCGACTTCTCGTCAGTTGGGAAGATGTGGTTTTCTGTGTGTCAAAACGTGGCTGACCTTTCCATTTGGCCTGAGATGCAGCTGTGAATGCATCTAAAAAGGAGAAGACGTAACTGAAAACCTGCCCACAAACTGTACCGTGGACAGTGCTTACTACTGCTTTTTTAAAACAAGAGCTTTATGGATCGATGTGAATCCATCCACTTTATATAAAATGCACATAATGACTGTTGATTTTGTCCTCCTTCATTTACATTAAAGGTACATTAAGAAGTGATTTCTTTATATGGGCATCTGACTATTTTTATGCTTTATGACAGACTTGAAAATGCTGAACCAAAGTCACCGTGATAGACACTTAATGGTACCACTAGTGGCACTATGGCTACTTTAATGAGTGGGTCCTGGTTTTGTTTGTATTTTGCATGCACATGAGGACACACAAGCATGTGCGTGAGGAACAGAAACCAAGGAAGAAGACTGCAAGCTAATAAACACAGATGTAAACAATAAATGTTTCAATACACTTAATACACTAACAGTGAATGTAAACCTAACATTATTTTTTACAACAAAAAGCCACTGGTCACCTTTACAGGTTCAGTGTGTAACATTTACTGGGAGTTATTGATATAATAGGGCAGAAATGGAATATTCATGAGTATCCTTAAGTGGTAAATAATCACCTGAAAATGTTGCCTAAAATGAGCCCTACAGAAGGCATTGGCCCTCTTCCAAGTAGGCTGCCATCATGCACCACCATGTTTCTACAGTAGCCCAGAATCAACAAACCAAACGCTGGCTCTACATGTGGCCTTTCGCTTATCTACGAGGTGTTTGCAATCTGCAAAATCACTGCTAGATGCAACTAAATCTTATACACTGCCATTTGGATTATGTTGTTGTTATGTTGAAAATGTCCTTGTTGGACTAATAAAGGAATATCTTATCACAGCATAAATCCATACATATTATCAAGATATTCTCAACAAAATTATTATAATATTTTGAGGGGTAATTTACAAAGATAGTTATTTTATATCTGAATGTGCTCAAGCATTCACAAAAAAAGTCAAATTAAAATGCACAGTTTCAATGACCAGTTGTGTTTGAATATCACCACACAAATCACAACACATCATCAGGTAGAGACAAACATGTCTTGCCACTGTTTGCCAATGTTTCCTCAGATGCAGTTACACAAAATGGATCAGTTTCTTGAAATAAAAAACTGATGTGAGAGACACCCCTGCACTGGTTAAAACCGGTAGTGAGGAAACAGCACCCTGAGTACATTAAATCTGGATTCAGCATAAGTATTTTTCTAGTTTTTTCTTTCAGGTTATGTTTTCTTTCCATAATTTATTTGGGAAGGTGGTCCTCTGGAACTTTTCTCCATGGCTCTAAAGTTTAACAGACAATCTTGGAGGCATGGAGCAAGTGTACAAATGTGTTACCTTTTTCCTCTAAACTGAATTGTTGATTTTGTTTTGCGCCTATGTGATGTGTGTATAATTACTCTCCCTCAATCTCTGAATTATTTTAACAATCAGAAGTTACAAAAGAGTTGAGAGCCCTTGATATTATCAATATTTAAGTAAAATAGATGTTATCAATACAAAATACTTAAGAATCCAAAATCACATAGTAAAAAGTAATGTTTGTAAAAATGCCACTTATTATTCATTTAGAGAACTGTGAACCACCACACTTCAATATAAGAATTTTGTGATAATACAGCAATGATAAAACATACAGTAACACTAGGTTATCACTTAAAAACAACGACAATGTTTAACAAATCACTATACTGTATTTTAGTTTTATTATGTGAATCCCAGAGCCGTCTGGTATTTCAGCCCATACCTGTAGACAGAAGCTCATCTTTGTCTACCGTGGCCGGCTCATCATCCTGGACTTCCTTTGCGGGATCAGAACCAAAGCTGAGACATCGCTGCATCTTGTGGAGGTTCCCCTGAAGCCAGGGTCCATGCCTCTCCTGTAGAGCTTTCAACAGCACCTCCCGGCTCTCTGCCACCAGGCTTCTCCTTCTCCGCGGCGGGAACTGCAGAGTGTCACACAAACGTGTCGCCACTGCACTGACAGACTTAGATACACAGTCGGGAAGTTGTCTTCTGTGCTGGACTTCAAAGCAGTCGGCCGAGTGCGAGCTGGAGAGCTGAAGTAAGCTTGGGTCAAGACCATGACATTGTGTTTGCTGGTCAGGTGACTCCAGGTTCTTTGGGGTGTGGTCCAGAGTAGAAGTCTTGTCTCCCTTCACCTTCTTGTTTAATGCCTTCACATTTTCTCTGTCAGTATTGAGAGCCAGTTGAGACTCTCTGCCTTCTTCAGACATGGCAGGGTTGGTCTTTGAGCTCTTGATTATCACTACATCAGGGGAGCTGTGTTTAGATGACAAGATACTTTTAACACTTTCAGATGAGACATCAAGTTGTTGCTGTGGTCTCTGCCCTGGTGTAAGATCTGACCCCTGACTAACAGTCTTCTTCTTCTCTCGGCAATCATCATGGGCCTTCGAAGCAGGGTCTGCTTTTTTTTCAAATGGCATAACCGCATCAGTATCAGCACTCAACAAATCGCAAGTGGAGAATGTAGAAGGACTGGGAGATGTTATAGATGGGTGTGAAGTAGCATTGGTCTTGTCTTGAACTTGCTGTCCACTTTTCTCCAGTTTCCTCTGCTCACTTAACAAGCGTTCAATGTCGATAGATTTCACCTCATGGTTGAACAGGCCTTGGTGTCCTATCAGACGGCTGTCAGTGATGATACTGGGCTCCTGTGCTGCAGGGACAACATTTGGAAACAGTGCAGTTCTCATTGAAGGATAATGACAGCTACTATGACAGCAGTTAAGGAAATGCGTCATGTCCTTACTGGTTTGGTGACAGCAGTGATGGTGATGTGATTTGGACTTGGAGGCTTCTTTTCCATCATGTCTTATCTGACTCCTCTCCTTGCGGCTCCTCAGTCGCTTCATTTTTTGGCGCTCATCTGTCTTACTATGATGGTTGAAACATTTGCAGGCTGCAGTGAATCTGCTCACTGAGAAACGCCTTTTATCTGTTGCTTTAAGTTTCTTGTTGAAAACATTTAGGATCTTTTCTTTGTCTGATAAAGCCGTGCCACACACATGGTTCATGCTGTAGAAAGATAACTGCAGGTAGTCATGGGTAAACCTGTAGGAAATAGAGATAAGAGCATCAGGTCTTTCTCTTGCCCATTTTAAAAATTGCACAACAATCATAGGTTAGAAGAGGCAAAGCAGAAGATAGGTGACCATTTCTGAGACAGCTGACTCTCACAAAATGTGCCCCAACTGTATCTGGAAATTAAACAAAAATATATAGAATCCAAATATTGGCATCCCTTATATCAGCCCCTTTAAAGACTGAATAATATTAGCAATATTAATTACAAGATCCACTTATAGGGGCATGACAACATCCACTTGACCCTCTGTGCTTCAAGACAACTGACAGTTGGATTCAGCCACTTAATGTAGTTTGAATGCTAGCTAGCTAGTTAGGTAGTTAGCAAACAGGTGATACTAACGTAAACCACCAGGTGCACTTTAACTTGAAGCACACGTGTTTGAAGTTGCAGTAACTGCTACTAAACATGGCAACTAAGCTTAACTTTAGGCACAAGACATTGGACAACAAACCGTAAATCTGTCAAGAAGCATTTCATACACGTTTTAAATCATTAATTTACAACTTAGCTTACCGTAATTATTTCTTTGCTGCAGTTAAATCTGTCGTTGCTTGGCAACATGCCGCAGATGTGTTTTTTTGGTGCAGCACCAACTACCTCGAACACCACGGAGCAGGGCGAGTCCACTTACATAGACAAGGAGGTAAAACCGTCTGAGCTTTTATATTCTTCTTCGCTTAAAAGATGATCCATTTGTAGTTTATACATATTTTGTGCTCTAAAATTCAACACTCAGCACATAGGAGTGGTAAAATGGTAAAGAATTGTAAATTACATGAAATGTATAATGTGTTGCCCATCGACAACAATGGTACGTGCGACTGTAGTGAAAATTCACTTCCTGAAACTGAACTGGGAGATGACGATTATTTGATTTCATGGTAGCCTATGTTCTGTAAGAATATCTTTAAATGTAGCTGCTATATAAAGCTTTGCCTTATTCCCTTTTGCACAATTTAGACTTACATAGTTTTACATCGATTACTATTTGGGTTACAACTGTGTGACCGGTGTCTCAGTTAAAGTAACTACATTTATCTTGTGATTCAGCAAGTAGCCTAGCTAAGTTACTATTGCTAATTTTACCAGCCTCCTTAGATTTAGCAAGCTAACGTTACAGGTTAGTGATTTGTCGGGTCGTGTCGGTTGTAAAAAGTACCAAAGAGCCTACGTGACTGCTTTCCCAACACAGATAAAGCCAAGTCATGAGTGCAGAAGACCTAAACCCAGCCGCCACACCCACTCCAGTTGAAGACACCCAGGGAGATGGACGATGGATGTCTCTGGTGTGTGAAATAACCTCATTATTATCAGTTTTCTAGTGCTTGTTTCCTGGGTTTTACATAGCTACAGCATAACAACGGCCATGCATTGTCAAGCTTTCACAATCTGCATTGTCGCTAACGTTTCGTATTGTGACTTTAGAGTACAACAAAACAGATAAATAATTCATTAGTTGTTCATTCATTATTATGACATAATACTGTATCGACATAGTCATAATTGTGACAGGTCCTGCTGTAAATCGGCTGGTTTTGTTTAGTTTTTCTATCCGATTGACAGGGTAACGTGCACTGAAATGTATTAATTGATAACCTATTTTATCCAATATTCAAGCAAATATTCTCTAATTTCCATGCCTAATTAACAAAATATCCCAAATAGAGTTTATTGAAAGTAGGGCTGCATGATATGGTTAAAAAAAAAATCATATTGTGATCATTTCGACAGATATTGTGTGATGTGGGAATCTGATTCACAATTTTTGTTCCCACTGCAAAAAAAAATTTATGATACTCTTCTCTACATCTTCTTCCATTTCTGCAGCACTTCTGTTCTTTATTATAATGCAGTTTTATGGCACATTTTTCCTTTATCACGAAATTGCATCTTCTATGATTACTGATACTGATACTGCACTTGACCAAATTGCAATATTGATTTTTTTTATTAATTGTGCATCCTACATAGGAACATGCGCTGATATTTACTGGTGAAATGTTTTATTAAGTATTCATGTTTATATCATCCAGTATCCATACTGAAATAATCAAAAACTGTCCTCTGTACTTGCAATCCAAGAGTTCATTGATGATATTTCTGTGTGATGACCTTCATTGGGTTATTTTAGAACACATGAGGAGAGACCATTTAAATGGGTAGGGTGATCCAAGTTACCAAGTTACACTACAAGCTGACATCATTCATTGAAAATTTGAAAACCATCTGGACCACTCAGGTCACACTACAGAGTTATGTCATGCAGAGAAATAAAAGTAAATGAATGAAACATGATTAATATATTACATTAATTTACTTTTTTCCTCGTCTTGGAACAGATTTTAGAAGATATTCTCAAGCTCCATCCAATTTTGAATCACGTTTTAAATATTTTTATTCGTGTGGTAGATATTTTTTAAAAATAATTGTACATTTTAAACTGCATTGGAAATATTGCTTCAGCACGAGTTCATATAATTTTCCTGCCTGTGGTGCCATGATGTATTTAAGCTGCGTCTTCCTATGATTGATGTAATTGCAAAGTGTGACCTGATGGTTCCTGATGGTTTTCAGTTTTTCCAGCTTATAGTGTGACCTGGATGGTCCACATAGATTACCCTTTAAATAGTTTCCCCTTGTGTCTTGTAAAATTTAGTGTTGAAGGTCATCGTACAAAAACGTTGTTAATAAAAGCTTTGATTCCAAGTTCAGAAGACAGTGTCTTCTTTTTGCTTTGGATTTCTGACTCTTCTCTTACACACCTGTGTACTTACAAGTTTTTTCTTTGACCATACCTAAATAACTGAATATACAAAAGATTTTTTTTTGGAATGTTTGTCTGCATTTCTCATGTGAAGTTCAAATGTTCGTGTTCAAGAGAAGCCCATGATGCTGCATCTATTAGGATGCTTAACACTGTATAAAAATATCAATGTTTGTCTTTTCCTTTTTCTTTTTATAGCACAACCGCTTTGTGTCTGACAGCAAAGACAAAGAACCCGATGTCCTGTTTGTAGGAGATTCTCTTGTTCAGCTCATGCACCAGTTTGGGGTAAATCAGATCACATGCTTCCCTGTGTCTCGTTCTGAATTCAGTGTCTGATAGTTTGTCTTGTTCTCATAAACATCTGTACATGCTGTCAACTTCTGTAAACTTAGGGTTCAACATTTAGATGCTTTGTCGTTGTGGTTTTGTCTGCAGATATGGCGACAGCTGTTCTCCCCTCTCCATGCCCTCAATTTTGGGGTTGGTGGTGATGCAACACAACATGTGCTGTGGAGACTGAGCAATGGCGAGCTGGATAATATCAGCCCAAAGGTACTAACCATTGCCAAAAATAGAGAACACGATCATGCTTGTTCATTCACACAGTAGACTGATTGTCCTTAACCTTGTGATAAATCCGAATTCCAGGTACATTATATTGACCCTGAACTATCAATGACATGTGCTCAGTCATGAATTACTTTCTCTTTTGTTGTTGTAGGTTGTCGTGCTGTGGGTAGGCACTAACAATCATGGTCACACCGCTGAGCAGATCTGTGGAGGCATCATGGCTATTGTCCAAGTCATCAAGGACAAGCTCCCCCTTGCCCGGACACTTATACTTGTAAGTTTTTTTTCCAGTGCATTCCTTCAAGGAAGTGTTAATCTACTCAGCTGCATTTCTTTTCAAAATGACAAACCAAGTTTAAACAACCATTAAACTGCACAATGATGTGACCCCTTTCAGTTCCATCTGAGCTCTATGAAATTAAGTAAACAACAGACTTTTGGACTCAGTGAAGTAGTTTGTTGAAAAGGGGTTTTGATTGAGTGGGCGCTGTTTGGAGATATGCTTCTTTTTGCACAATTAGGCTTATTAATGAGGCTTAACTTGCTTTTGAGAGGGCTTGGATGGAACTACACGTGAACTTGCTGTGTGTGTGTGTAGTGGGGCTACAAACTTCATTGGAGTTTCAACTGACGTGGGTGAGTAGATAATTTCTGATTGAGCCAAATTTTAGTTTTAGGAAACATTCGTGTAGAGCAGAGGTAAATAAAACAATAGAATAAAAACATAAAATGCCACCATACTACTTGTCTGGTCTAATCCAAGTCTCCTGAAGCCCCAACATGCCAAGTTGATTTAAAAAAAAGTTATTTACACTACGTTTTTAGCCTTAATCTTCACTGTAGATCAGTAGCTTGAAGCCACATTCATGTGACATGCGTCTGATTTTTGTGTATGTGGTGTGAAGGTGCGCACACGGAATGTTTATTTGCCATTTATGCATGAAAAATTACTTAAACCGTTTTTTTACCACTTTCCCAGTTGGGTAAGTGAGTTTTCTTAGATTTACTTGCCTGACATGGCCTTTTACTTACTCCAGGCAAGCAATCTACTGAGAACTGAGCAACCAGAGCACAGATCTACACATGTATGATGAAGTATGGAGGGTCCTGGCAGGGCTTGATGGCTCTTTATACTACTGTTGAATTGAAGCTAATCACATGTGAAATGTTGGGATGAGAATGTGTTATAGTATATTATAGTTCAGAAACAATGCACATACCTTACCTTCACTGTGCTGTACATAGTCATATGCAAGCCTTACTGCTGCTATTGGCCAGTGGGCCACACTTTGAGAACCCCTGCTTCAGCTAATAAACAGCTTTTACATTGACGTGTTTATATCTAAGAGTATTACAAAAAACGTTAGGAGTATTCCACCCTTTAACGGCAACATCCATTCATCCTGTTTTCCAGGGTATACTGCCCAGAGGTAAATCACCAAACCCCCTGCGGGATCGAAATGCCAAGGTGAACGAGCTGGTCCAGGAGGCCGTATCGTCCCTCCCCCACGCCTCTTTCCTAAACGTGGACCCAGGCTTTGTCCACACCAACGGTAGCATCTGCCATCAGGACATGTACGACTACCTTCACCTGACCCCTAAGGGCTACCAGGTTGTGTGCGAACCCCTGCACGCCCACCTCACGTCCATGCTAGATAAGCCTGCTGAGAACTGAGCAACCAGAGCACAGATCTACACTACTGCAGTGGTCCCCATCCCTGTTACCAGAGAGCATAACACTCAGCTTATTAACACCTTGAATGATGGATAGAATCAGTTATTAAGGGCTAAGAGCTACACACCTTATTTGTGTGAGTCCTGTTCTTGGCCAGGGTTGGTGACCACTGTTATAGATAATGGGACCATAAAGTCTTTTGTGTTTTATGATGCAGTCAGAAATTTAATGTACTGTGCTATAGAGAGACAACGTCTGGCTTCAGTTCCCAGTAAGCGTCTGTCCAACTAGCTTTTGGCTCTTAAAGTGATTTACTTCATTTCTCTGCCACATGATACAGATTGTGAATCTGATAAGGGGAACTCCCCTGTCTGTCACCCATGGGGTCAGGACAATGAAATTACATCCGAAGGGATGACACTGTAAGTTATTAATAAACAAATCCAGATTTGTGTGGTTATGAATAAAACTTAAAAAGATGCAGCAACTTTTTTACCTTTCTTAAGATGAAGATGCTGTAGATCAAAACATTGGTTGCTGCTCCTTATTACAAATTTTATTTATAGCCGTGTGCTCCAGATGTCATCCTTATAGCTACAGATCTCATGAGACGGTCAAGGCTTAATTTACCCTAGAATGTGGACATCAGGTTGTATGACAAAACACATTAGGGCCTCATGTGAGAACACTGGTGTGTTCATATCCTAAAACTTACTTTTTGCTGGTAGCAGTGTTGCAAGTCACCAGACTCTCTTAACTGCACAGACTTGTTGTAAATCTTTTTTTT
>JAJHUR010064973.1:0-15498 GCA_027495735.1 Lutjanus campechanus
AAGAAAGATATAAATAATAGGTAGTTATTATTAAAAATGGGAATGGAGGTGTCAAAGAGCTGAGGTGGTTGATGTGATTAGTTTGTGGCAGATTATGATTGTAAAAAAGTGATGAATGATAGCCAGGTAGGGTTATGATTATTGTCAGAGGAGTTTGTATTTTCTAAGGAGATGTAGTCTGTGAGCAGGTTTTTCCAGTGTATGATGTTGATGGAGTTCCGAGATTTCCAGTTCATGAGGATAGTTTTCTTGGCGACAGAAATAATCAGAGTCATCAAATCATTCTCCCTTCTCTCCGACTACTCAATAAACTGGAACAAATCCTCCATACTCCCATTAAACACCAACAGTCTGGATGTGGCAGCCCTTACAACACCCATCCCCTTCTGCACAAGTCACATCACTTATTTAGGCATCCACATTTCCTCCAGGCTGTCAGAGCTGATCAACCTGAATTTCACCCCACTACAGAAAAGAATTCATGACGACCTCCAACGATGGATGAACCTCCCACTATCCATTCTAGGCAGAATAGCAACAGTTAAAATGACAATCCTCCCCAAAATCAACTATCTCCTTTCAATGATCCCCTCTCATCCACCTCTCACCTGGTTTCATTCCCTCGATTCATCCATCAACAAATTTTACTGGAAAAATAAACCCCCACGAATCAAACTGGCCACTCTCCAAAAACCAAAAAGATTAGGCGGACTCAATGCTCCAAATTTCCATCATTACTCACTAGCAAATCAACTACAATACATCTACAAATGGACCCACCCCACTCAGTCAGATAGCACTTGGTTAGATATAGAACAAACAGTTAGCAAAGACATCCATATTTCAGATTTACCATTCCTTAGTCAAACTATCAAAAAACACCCCTGTTTCCAAAACCCCACAGTTTCATCAGCCCTGACAGCCTGGTGGAAATTCCACAACATTACTAACTCCACACTGGCACCTTCACATTTCACCCCGATTTGGCACAACCCGGACTTCATCAGCAACAAACAACCACTATATTTCAGCACTTGGGTAGATAAAGGGATTACACACCTCAAACATATCTTCAACAATAACATCCTGGTTCCATTTCCCCTCCTGGTCCAGAAGTTCGGCATCAGGAGCCATCAATTTTTACAATATCTACAGGTTTCATCATCCATTCAATCAACAATAAAAAACAAGAATATAAACTTAGACCTCCCCCCTTCAACCTCTGCATTCATTAACATCTCATCCTCAAAAAAACTTTTATCTAAAATATACAAATTATTTTCACAGGCCGATACATCACCCTCCATACCTTCAGAAAAATGGGAAACCGATCTCTCCATTGCTCCTGATGCCGACTTCTGGCCCCAAATTTGCCAGAACATTTTCCTCATGACAACAAACGCCAATTTACAACTCATACAATACAAAATCCTCCATAGAACTCATCTGACTGGACACAAAATGCAAAAAATGGGCTTCTCATCATCTGGAAACTGTTCACACTGCTCACTAAACTGCACTGATACCTACATTCACGCAATATGGCACTGCACACCTGTTCACCACTTCTGGAGAAACATTACAGAAACATTATCCCAGATCATGGGCTGCCACATCCCACTTTCCCCTTCCCTCTGTTTATTAGGAGACCTATCCACATTACAACTTGACAAATCAGACACCCGTCCGCTTCTAGTGGCGCTGACTGTCGCCAAAAAAACACCTGCCTTTAATGGGTGTAACACCTTGATATGAATTGTAATTTTTGTGGCTGAGTGAATTGCTAATTTTTCCTCTCATCTGTAGTGCAATTTTTCCATCTAGACTGTTTTGGTGTGAGTTGTGGACTTCTGGAGATAACGGCAGTAGAGATGTCTGCCTTCTCTCCAATATAAAAAGCAATGGCGCCCTACTTGGCTCAGATGCTCACATTACAGCTCAGACATGGAGGACGCCATCAATGTTCACATCCTACACTGTCAGCACGAGCCTCTCTCACATGAACAGATGCACGCTTCCTTCTGCGCAGTGATACGGTCTAGTTCAGTATGAAGAGAGAGTCAGCGCTACTGTACCGTAACATCGGCCTGACCAATACAGGATTTTTGGGTACAGCTGCAAATAAATATTAGGTTATAAAATAAAATATTTAACATGACTTTCAGAATAAATCACACCCACTTCTGGGCCTCTATCTGAGTACAGATACAGAGACAGATAGTTTTGTTGGTTGAACAGACACAGATAAAAATAATGACATCTCTAATGGCTGCTGTTCTCATTCTTCTTTCATCAGAGTCCAGGTTTTTGCAGTTGTAGAATCATGGAGAGAAATGTGTCTTCACCACTCAATTCCACCTCTCTCCCGCCTCTCAACGCCACCGCTAACATCAACGCCACAGTGAAACCCTTCAGCGTGTTTGAAGGCTGCGAGATAAAGGTGGAGGGCATTCTGTTTGACCTCACGCTGCAGAGCATCAACGTAGTCGTGGGAATTCCTGCCAACATACTTGTCATTGCAATCCTCATCCACAATCGCAAAGAGCCCACCACTTCAGACATATTCCTGGGCTGCCTGGCTTTCATGGACGCCTACTTTGGCGCCATGACCCCTCTCAGCTTCCTCAACTTTTACCACTGGCAGAGCAAGGAGGTGTGGTCCTCTCTTAAGTTCTCTTACGGTGTGAAAGACACCAGCGGCCCGTTGTTTCTCTCCTGTATCTGCCTGGATCGCTTTGTGGCGGTGCTCTTTCCTGTAATGTTTGGGCAGCTCAAACACATCAAGTACAGGGTGAGCCTCTCCGTGCTGGTGTTCTGCCTCACCTTCGCCTACTCATCAGCAAAGGTCGTGGGAGGCCTCCCCAACTTTGAGAAGGTGTTCACCGGTGAGGTCCTGGCAACATTTTCCTGGATGATTGTGTGTAATGTGTGCATCCTGTGGGCCCTGAAGAAGTCCCGTGGTGCAGGAAAAGACGAGATGCACCCCATGAAGAAGAAGGCCTTCAAGATGGTGCTCTACATCCTCTGTATCATCGTGTGCAGCTACCTGCCTCCTGTGGCGCTGTTTCCTCTCGAGGACTACTACTCTCCTGATGTGTTTCGCTGCTACGTGCAGCCTGTGGGCTTCGCTTTCCTCAACATCAGCAGCACCACCCAGCCGCTCGTCTATCTGGCTCGTCTGGAGAAGGTGCCTTTCCTCCCAGACTCCTGCGTTAAGAAGTGCTGCACCCACGTCTCTGCAAAGGACAATAAAACCCCACCTGCACAAAACCCACCAGCTCAGGTTTAAGAAGATCTGTTCACATTCTGAACCTCACTGATGCTCGGTTTAACACTAGTCTCTACAGGAGAGCTTCTCTTTAACTTAATTCTTTTCCAGATGTCTTTTAATTTAATAGATTAGCATGTAAGATGCTTTTGTAATCTTAAAGCTGTTTTTGCACAATGAAATTTTCATGCAACTAGTTATAGGTTACAAATTGCATGAAACATAATTTCCATCTAACTTTGTAGTTACATGAAGCGATTCAAAAATAAACAAAATCTCATGCAACACAATTTAACAATTTCTTTTGCTAAGGTTAGAGAGTATATTGGCTATTTTTCTAATAATAATTGTTATCTTGCAGGATTATATCAAGTGTGATGTGTCATTGTAACTATATTTGTATCTTTGTATATTATTTCTTATCATTTTCTTGCTGGATAATATCAATTTGGATGTGTTGCATCACTTTTACCTCCAATTTAACTCCAATTTCTGCCTACTTTGAGAGCTATTGGTGCAATAATGCTTATTGATATGCTCAAGGAAAAAACACAACTCACTGGCAACTCAAAAGAGACACCAGTGGATTATTTCACATTCAAGACGCTTAATCTAATGAGCCTCCCATGTGTACATTCGCCCTTTCATTCAATAAATAAATAAACAGATCTTTGTTGCCACCCTCTGGCATCAGCATGGAATTGTAGCTTGAAATATGATTGATTATAGATAACAACTCTGACTGTCATCAAAACCTTACATGAAAGCATACAGTAGTTATCACTAAGCTAGCAGTTAACCTGAGCCACCTGCTAACTGCAATGTAATTGCTAGCATACTATTTACTGTAACTTTGCCTAAATACCCAGTTATTTTTGCTGATGGCCTCCTTTACTTATGGAAGTCATATAGATATGACTATATATAATTTAGATAGCTTCATAGCCATCTAGAAACTCCTTATTGTACATTTAAGAAATATGTATCAATAATGAGTCAAAAAGTGGAAGAATCACCTTTTTAATTTCATGTTTTAATATACTGGTGATATTCTGGAAGATTAATTTCTACAAACAGCCTGAGGTTTATGTGTGCAAAGTCGTCTCCCCTCTAATGAAAGCCTTGAAAAATATTTATTTGACTTTGGCGCCATCATGTGTACAAAAGAGACCAATAAACTGCACTGTACAGTGTCATCCCTCCAGTGTAGAGTACCTTCAACTAATTACTTCTCTCTAACTGTGTGTGCATGTTTGTGTGTGTATTTTGTAAAGTGCATGGTGCTGGACAGTTTAGAAACATCTCCTTCGTTCCAATTCAGCATAATATGGTTATCATAGGATACAGTAGAGGTGTCACGATTTCAATTCTAAATTCAAAATGGATCAAAATCAAAAGCAGAATCTATGATCCTCCATACTGTTCGACTGCTGTAATTCGAGTCTCCTTAAGTCCCAACATGCCAAACTGACTAAAACGTTATTTACACCATTTTTTAGCCTGAATCTTCACTGTAGATCCTTAGCTTGGAGCCACGTTCACGTGCACATGCACACTGTCTGAACTGTGCGTGTGTGGTGTGACAGAGTGACTTTTAATTTTTGGGTGAACTGTCCCTTTAAAATCAAAAGCCAGATCAAATTGTGAATTTGGAGAATCGTGACACCCCTATACTTCACAGGCAATTCATAAGAATAAAAAATAAATAATGGGCTTAACCCAATTATGCATTAACCTAACGCTCCAGTCCCTTCTTCCACCACAGAGTAATGTTTATTTTGCTACTTACTGTATGTTAGCAATCAATCTAGTAAAGCATCCCTGATTTTAATGCAAACTTGACTCAACTGCTTGTTTGAAAAGATAATTCTGTAAGAACCATTTTACAATGTATGATAGAAATAATGACTGGATGAGCCCCATTGGCCACATCCACTACACATAATAGTTATCATATAGTTACTATTAACGGCTTATTCATATGTGACTGTCTGCAAATTGCTGCTGAAGGAATAGTTCTAAATTTGGGGAAATGCGTATATTTTTTAGTTTTCTTGCTAAGAGTTCCATGTCAAGTCATGTCAAAAAATCACAAATATTTGCCTCAAGGAACTTCACAGTCTATACTGCATACAGCATCCTCGATCCTTAGAACCTTGATAAGAAGATTAATGCCGCTCTGGTTGGTACATATATGTAGCTAAAGCTTGCAGCCGGTTAGCATAGCTTAGCACACAGACTGGAAACAGGGGGAAACTGCTGTGTCTTAATGTTTTACTCTTCTGTTTTGATACAGATTAAACAAACATGTTATGCAACATTAATTAGTGATTTTCAAGGTGACGGAAGGTGGATTTTGTTACCTTTGGACAGAGACCAGCAGCTGTCACCCTGTTTTCAGTGTTGCTGAAAAATTGTTTACGTGGTGTAAAAAAAACAACACATAAATTATGTATATAAATTATATCAGATTAGTGCAAAAATACATTTCTAGCCCAAAGAAAGACATGGCAATAATTTTACATAAAAATGTATAAAATGTATGTATGTGTTTAGAGTGCAATTATAACACACCTAGAAGAAAACATGAATGCTTTAAATTTGGAATATTTTGAGACTCTTGTGGCCAACATTTAGAATTTTTCAACAAAAAACACTGATCCTATTTTTTTTTTTTTTTTAAAAAAAACACCTGGCAAAACATTTCATACCACCTATTTTCACAGATCGAAAAAAAATGAATGAGAAAAAAATTATCCTGGCAAAACTTTTTCTCGCCTGTTCTTAAGTTATAAACACAGGGGACAAAACAATATTGATTAGACTTGGAAAATGGGCTTCTGTAAGTAGATGTAATTTGGAAAGTGTTGGACTATTTCTTTAAGTAGGAGGAAGTAACCCCCCAAAATTGTGACAACATGTTTTTGCATCTGCAAAATGACTTGGATGAAGAATCATTTGGATGCCCTCTGTGGGATAAATTAATATTACAGCCAGACAATCCCAACTATCTTTTTTTTTACATCGATCTCATCCATTACTGTAAAATAGGACTAAATATGTTTTCTTGCCTATATAATAGACCATTCATCTATTTATTGGCGTAACATTGTGACAAGCACCTTCTCTGGCAGTATTCTCAATGGATGACTGCTCTGTGTGTAAAAATATGGAAGTAAAGTTTCTGTAAATGTGTGTGTAAATGCATAAATGAGAGCGTCATCAGCATGGTCAAAGAAAGACACCGTCCCTTTGTTGTAATCCAGTTGCACTTTGACTTGTTTGGGCGTTCTTGTAACAGTCAGAGGGGTGGGCGGCGAGGTCATCGCCCTGAACTCTCCGTCCCGGAAACACAAAGTCCAGAATCCGTTCTCAGGCCGGGCCGAGACCTCTGCGTTCCTCTGTACAGACAAAGAGGCCACACCCAGCAGCCAGTCCTGATTACTTCCTGTTTCCACGACCCAGTGGTGACTTCCTGAACCTAGAGCGGCCATGCCTACAACCTCAGCGCTGAGGTGGAAGCGCTCTGGGTTGTCAGGGCAACAGCTGGACCGCTTTGAATAGTGGAGGGAAGTGAGTTCATCAGACAGGATGAGGCAGGGGTGTGCTGTGTTTGGGTCCAAAGTCACTGGCGCTAAAAGACAGGAAATTAGCCGTGCAGAAAGATTGATATGTTTCATAAGGATTGGGTTGTAAAGATTTACTTTCAGCCTTCCAAAATATCAATTATGTGTACTCACTGTAGTCAATGTGGTCCAGCATTTTCTCCCAGACTCTGTACTTGAGGTTGCTGAGATGGTTGGTCACATCAATCAGTAACCCTGACATGTTGTCTGAACTCAGAGCAATGCTGTTTCCTCTGTGGTAACAAGAGACAGTGGTGGAAGAAGTGTTCACATCCTCTATTTACAGGGATAGTTCACCCAAAAATGAAAATTCAGTCATTATCTACTCACCTCCCATACCAACTGAAGGTCGGGTTTAGTTTTTTAGTCCACAAAATGCTGATGGAGTTTCACAGGAGAACTGGGTGTGTTTGGTGTGACGGTGCGCAAGTGAACAGCATGTTGGGCCTTTAGGAGACTTGGATTACACCTGATGAACAGTACTGAGGCATCTTATGGGGGTTTTTTGGTTGTTGTTTTTTTCCATTTGAAAACTGGTCACCATTCACTTCCATTGTTTGGGGGATTCTGCAAAGCTATTTTCCTGTGAAACTCCAGCAGTGTTTTGTCGAATAAAAAAACGAAACCTGACCCTCAATCAGCATGAGGGTGAGTAGATAATAACTGAATTTTCATTTTTGGGTGAACTATCTCTTTAAGCAAAGATAGCACATCATGAAAATACTCCACTAAAAGTGAGTCCTGCAAAAAAAGTACTATTATTATTTTTGTCTTGTTTTGTCTTGTTTTGTTTTTTTCGTCATTCTTGTCTTGTTGTCTTTTGCATTGCTTTTGTCGTGTTGTGTCATTTTCCTGGTAGCATCTTTTATGTTGTTTCTGTCTTGTTGTGTCTCATACATTGTTTTCATTGTGTTGCATTGTTTTTGTCTTGTTACATCTTTTGCATCATTTTTGTCTTGCTACATCTGTGCATGATAGACACTGATGGATACACAAAGGAATAGTGTTGTTTTCCGTGTTACTGTCTGATCCATTTATCAGTCTTGATGTTAGGAATGCGGTGCACATTGACAAAAAAAAGAAGATAACCAATAATTCTTCTCAAATGCATTGAAACTGAAGTAATTGGTAATTGTAATTAGAAAGTACAAATGTCTGTTTTTTAAAACATAGTTAGTAAAAGTAAAAAGCTGTCAGAAAAATAGAAACTCAGATAAAGTGCAGACGCCTGAAAAATCTACTCAAGTACAGTAACAAAGTATTTGTACTTAGTTACTTCTCATCTCTGATTATAAGTGATGTTCTTGGAAATATTACTGCTGCATTCATGTGTCTGTTGTATTTTTCTGCTCTAAAGATAATTTTAATTGCTTTATATACTGATTAATGCACAGCAATGCAACATATGATACAAGATTATCATATGTTTGTAGCGTCGCCATCCTGTGAGAACCACATATGTCTAAAAAGTCTTTTTTTTTTCACAGTGTCAGAAAAACTGACACCTGTTTTCAGCTTTGTGATGATGCACTTTCCAGTTGATCCAAGAGAGTTTTTTAACAGTTTAAGAAGTGGGAGAGTTTTCTCAACCCATAAAGCAACACGACATCCTTCAGTTTATCAGAAAAATTCAAAATTAACTCATATGGAGCCATAACTGTGTTGACCTACCTGTCCTGGGTGGTTCTGAAATTCTGGAAAACAGAAAAAAATTCACTGTCAAGGGGCAAAGTTTTTTGGGGGGGAACAATGATTAAAAAGATTATGTTTACTTGACTGTACAGACCTTCAACATGACCATATCATCTTCTTTCAGCTGCTCCTGTATGACTGAGATGGTCTCCGTGATTGACAGCACCTCTGCTGAAAGTTCTTTAATCTTATCCTTCATTCCTGCGATCTTCTCTTCTTCTTCTTTTTTCACAGCTGCTATCCTGGCTGACTCTTCTTGATAGAGGACTTGGTGGAGCTGCTCAAACTGGTTCTTGATCAGCTTCTGTGTTTCCAGTGACTGACTCTGAGGGAGATTAGTGGAAACTCTGGGTTTATTTGACAACATTTTGTTTTTTAAATTCAAGAGCAGATATCTGTCATCTCATCACAGGTTACCTTGATGTACTTGAAAATGTCTGCAGAGGTTGTGTGAATTCTTTTCAGGCAGTCCAGTTTGTCTTGCAGGCTCTTGAGGGACAAAGAGAGTTCATCCTGAAAATCAGGCAGGCCTCAGTCAGCAGAGATCAGATAGTTTAACAGAATCATGAATCTGATGACCTGTCACCTTTGTTCAACCAGCTAAAATATGGTTACAACATCAAAGTGTCACAAAAGACAAATTTGTTTAATCATTTTGATAATTTGTTCAGTTGTAGGTTGAAAGAAACACAGGTAGGTGAAATCTGGTTATCACAAGGACAGAATTTCAACATGTTTTGTTAAATGTTTCATAAGATGTCATAAGTCCAAACTTTATATATGCATTGTGCTGCCAACAAAAAGCATCTTAGACATCGTAATGGGAGACGTTCTTCATGTAAAATGAAGAAATCACACTTTTTGCTGGAGTTGAAGGCACGCGTGTAAGTACTTAAGCATATTAGGTAATGCTTCGACTGTTCCAGTATGTACACTAGAAGCTGGTATTTTTTCGGGAAACCCGTGGCGCATGGGAGTCTATTTCAGTATTCATCTGGAGGCGGGAGAGGAAAAAAGTCAACTGGGGCAGGTGGGAGTGGGAATCCTAATAATAATAATAGGCTGTTTTTTTATACATAACAAGTGTAATGTTGTGTGTGGACTGTGGGTTGACGGGAACAAGATAGGACGGAAATTATTCTTCCAGGATTGGGATGGGACAGGAATATTTTTGTCGGAGGTCAGCGGGACAGGAGTGAAAATCCCCTCCAGTGTCACCCTCTAATGTGCACCAGAATGAATTTGAAGAACAAAAAAGACATAAGAAAATGTGTTGGCTGAGTGGGTTAAATATGGGACATCTGTCCAGATAATCATGGTTCAAGTCCTCTGTGTGGCATTTTGTTCTCTGGATTTCAACCGAAAAGTTTTGTTGTGGTATCTTAGTGAGGATGAAAATTTCACTATTGCAAATCCCAGTTAAAAGTTGTCTAAATGTGAAGATTCAGGCAACATCTTCAAATATCTGAACATCTTTTCAGTGGTGACCATTCTGTTTTTTTGAAATGTCCCTTCAACTGTAACATGCTCACTGGGATGGTTTCAAACGTGTTGAGTGAGCTGGATAATAAAAAATCAAAATCGGGTCAAAACGATGAGTGGGAGCTCAACTGTGTTTCAGTCTGTACTGAAATGTCCTCTAGTTACAGGCATAAGTCAAGAAGACAGTTCAAAATCTGACTTCCACAGCGAGGGGGAACATATTTGTGTAATGCACGATCCCTGACTTTCATACCAGCTACATCATCACTGAAAATAGCCTGGAAAATTCTTGAAAAACGACCTCTAGAAAAGAACCCTGATCACTGAAAAATTACAGTGTGGATGACAATCAGGACAGACCGTGGATGACAATCAGGACAGACTTGTGGGACAGCATTCTGCCTTTAGGTGTTACCTCAAATGCTTCAGCTGGACAAAAACAGCTGAGTCGATTCAGCAGGCTGCTGTTACGGTGTAGTTGTGAAACACATTGATATGTTTATTTCTCTTACCTTACAATCCAGCACTGCCTCTTCTATTGGCGAGCAGTCGTGGCTCTTGTGCAGTTTGGAGGATTGGCACACCACACAGATTGGCTGCTTGTCAACCAGACAGAAGAGTTTTAACTTCTCCCCGTGCAGGTTACAGTTCATCTTCTCTTCCTCCTGCAGTGAACTCTGTCTCCTCACCTGCAAGACAGCCTCACACACATTTTTAAGAGCCAGATTTGAGGGAGCGCTGGATTTGGAGGCTCTTTTCCTGCACACCGGGCACTGCCGTAACCCCGTGT
The DNA here is from genome assembly GCA_027495735.1 of Lutjanus campechanus. NCBI lineage: Eukaryota > Metazoa > Chordata > Actinopteri > Lutjaniformes > Lutjanidae > Lutjanus > Lutjanus campechanus. The sequence continues at coordinate 10,859 of JAJHUR010064973.1, forward strand.
CCCAGTAGTGTTTCAGACAGCTCCTGCAGAAGCTGTGGCTACATGACAGCAGGACAGGGTCTGTAAAGATGTCACAGCATATTGGGCATGTGAGATCCTCCTCTGGGAGTGACATGATGTACAATACAGTAAATCCACAGCTCAAAATAGCACAAGTCCTCGGGTTTAAGTCCTCAATGATTCCTCTGTGAACAACAACATAGTCGTCTCCTAAAAGCCTCAAAGCACTCTAACTGTGTTTCTATTGTTCTTGACATGAAGTAGCAAATGCTCTTGGCTTTCCTGTGTATGACTTCTGTGGGAGTAACTTAAATCATGCAGCAGTGTATGTAGAAGTGCTGGGAAACAGGAAATAGAGCTCTATTGGCCCGTTGCTGGATAGCTTAAAACTGGTTGGTAGCCCGCTGCATGTTTGGAATGTCATCATTCAGGATGTGAACGTGAAGTTTCAGTGTTGACATCCATGTTCACAGCCCAAGGCTGCACGCATGCAAACTTTTTTTTTAGCTTACTTATTAATTCATGGTGTGAGTCGCTCAGCAGTTATTAATTTAAACTGGGGCCAGTTGGGTAAAAACAAAATACTGCAACTATAAGTTCACACATCAGTGAATTTTGTGACTGTAACATTCACTGTAAAAGATCATACAGGAATTTAGGGGAAGGAGTTCATCCTTTCTCATGAATTTTACATAAATATGCAAGTTCAAGTTAAGTAAAGGAGCAATGTAAGACCCTAGTGTTCAAATAGTGAGTTGGAGCCATAGACTGTATATTAAATAAGTTGAATTCCTATTTAAATACAATCTATGGGTGAAGTGAGTTGTTTCTCTCCATCCTCTCCTCTCCAGAACTGAGGAAGCTCAGGCAGGCTGCAGAAACACTGAAGGAGCACAAGATGAGCACAACATTGTAAGCTGACAATAACAAGTGATGATAAATCCTACAGCTGTCAGTTTTCTATTGATGTAAAACTGAATCTGTTATCCTGAAAACAAAAGCCCACTGCCCTGAAAATACAAGCTGAGTCGCTGCATGGTTTACTGCCTGCCAGACTCCATTAACATATTGCTCAATTTAACCATTAATAAACTCCTATTCCTTCTAAAAGATTATTAATGATTTCTGACAACTCATAAACAGACACTTACTCATTTGGGGAACAGTCAGCATTAATTTGAACTCTAATAAATGTGAAACGGGCAAACAAAAACCGTCGCGTTTCAAAGGAGACCATTTCACCTGTAGCATTTCACTTTCACATGCTTCCTTAATCTCTTATAAGATATCACTCTCATTTTATGATTTTGTGCAGTAAATATATTACAGATTTCTCCTTTTAGCTACAATTTCTAGTATTTCTTCAGAACTTATAAACATGAGTTCTTCTATATTGATGTCTTTTAATATGAAATGATGACTTTGATGATTGTACTGTTCAGAGTTTAATCAACTCATTAAATTAAGTTTCTAAAGACACATGATCATATAGCAGACTTCCCAGCATGCATTCTTCCACAGTTAAAACTCTCCTAAGACTTGTTATAGTTTGTAGTTGAAGAAAATACAAGATGAAAACTTGCTGTGTGTCTCTAACACACTCAAGGATTAGTCATGGTTGCTTGTTTTCACAATAATGAAAATATTGTGAACCATGATGAAGGTTAATATTGAATTCAGTCTCTACACTTAAAATTTAATAAATCTGCTGGGAGCAGTTTCACATATTGTCTTTGTGTCTTTGTGCTGCATTACTTCCAACAGGAGCAGCTGCAGCTTAAATTATTTGTGTGAAATGAAGAACTGACTTTTCAAACTGAGAAAAAGTGAAAAGAAATCAGTTTTTTGTGCCGTTCATCACTGTGATTGAAGATTTATTGGTTTAACTGAATATTGTAAACCTATTTAACATGTTTTCTCAGGCACAACTTTCTTGACATGAAGCTCATTTTTACTGCAAAAGTTTATTTGTTTTGAATAATTACAGAATTACTTCAACTTGTCCTTTCAAATTCAGTCAACTAAATATTTTAAGGCAACACAGACGCTAACTTTTTAAAGTTAAAACATGGTTGTTGTTTTTTTTATAGTGTTGTGGCTCTTGTTGAATTCACAGTACAGTTTTGTGTCTTTTGGCTGGTGAGTTGTTACCCAAACAGGCTAAACCAGTTCAGACCAGCCAGAAAGATACTAATCAACAAGTTACTTCAAAATCTGCCAATGCTTTATACTAGATATGAGATGTTATTGATAATATTGGTTATGTATGCATGACTGTGTATGTCTAATATGCATGTGCTTTACATAACTATTATACTTCAGGTCAATTATTCCTCACATATGAGGAACCAGCATCTTCAGTCTGTTCATCCAAGACAGGCAGGATGTGAAATAGGTGGCAGCCAAAAATAGATTAAACAACACGGTGAACATCTAATCTGAGAGCCTTTTGGGAAGTCTGAAAAGAAGCAGCATTGCATTTGCACATGTGGGTGCAGGTTGTTATTCCAAGTGACAGGTTGTTAGACTAATCTAATTTTAGGCATGTCCTTGATTCTCCATATAAAAACCCAACATGTGCAGTATAGTGTGTGTCTTTTAGGCCTGAGGGTGAGGAGTATTCAGTGTTCACATACCGCACTGGCTCCTCTGTCAGTTAAACAGATTGTTGTAACGACTTTGATATAATACAAACTACAACTGGTTCCGCTTTAAAACTGGTTGAAGGACATAAATTATACATTATGTTAACAGTTTTTCATGTGTGTCTTTAAACAGTAGTCAGTCAGGTGAACAAAATGACAGTCTGTTAGGACAAAATTCCCTTTTTGTTTTTACTCGGACTGAGTTTCCCTGCAGTGGAGGCATAGTAACACAGCTAAGTGATAGGAGTATAGCAAACTGGTTCAAATGTGCACATGAATATATTATTATTATATATTGTAAGACATACTTAAAAAATTCTGAACCTATCCTTTAATGAACTTATTATTAATAAAAGTTTTACTCCATGTTTTATATATATTTTATTTGATGGACACCAGCTATTAAAGTACATTTATGAATGACTTCTAGGCTATCTGCCCATATTTATTAATATTTTATTAACAACACTGGTTAACTGTTGTCTCTTAGATGAGTACTGGCCAGCATTCAACAGCAGGGCAGCATTCAGCAGTCAAAAAATTTCACAGGTGCGTAGAATGAAGAATGAAGGCAGATTTCGAAAGATGGGTGTAGTCTGCCTGCAGAAGAAGCTTATGAATCATGGTTATAGCATCACTTACTGGCAACAGGAAATTACAGGCCCTTTACTCTTAGAAATTACTCCTAGCAGGTTGGCCAGATCCACCTCATATGTGGTCTGCAAGGTCTTAAGACCTTAATGATGCTAAACGGTGAAGCTTGTGAGTTGTCATCAAACACTGTTGCCATGGTGACATATTATTCACCATGACACAGGAAGTTGTTACAATTTGAGTCAGCGTGGCTGGCAGAGATGGACAAAAATACATTTAAAAGTATCTGTTACAAACTACAAATACCTGCTCATCAAATGAAATAAAATACAAAATACTGCAGTCACAATACTAGCATGGAAAATATATTTAATTAAAATGCAAGTAATCTGAACATTCTATATAATATTCTAAACTATCACATTTAGGCAGCTTCAACATGGGTCGAACCTTAACCCTCCTACAATGATGAGATGAGCAGCTACTGATCACGAGGAACAAATAAAATACAGCCATTCATAATGAGCATGTTACTGGACCTGACAGGACATGTCATGTGATTCACTTACATTTAGCCAAAGACTATTAGGTTAATTTTTGTTCTTTTCTCTCCTGCTGTTTGCAGTTTAAACCAGAGGATAAAAGTCTGTGCACTCGAAAGTAAAATGACATAATCAATGGATATTTTATTTTAGCAGTATAAAGATGTTAAAAATCTAAAATAAAATAAAAAATTAACCTATTGGTGTCCAATCAGTACTCAGTATCAGAACATCTCTGATTTTGGATTTGTAGAAGGTATTTTTAAAGGAAGTAGCCTAAAGCACAGCTTTGACATTTTGTTCCTACACAGCTGCGCATCCTGGGTATTTTTTTCAGTCTTTGATCCTGTGAGAACATGCAGACCTCCTTGCACCAAAAAGTTCTTGATACTTTGGGAAAATATCAAGATGATACTTTTCATTAGTACAAGAAGTCTCCAAACGGACACATTTTGATACATTTTACATGTTATTGTCCTTTCAAACCTGACAGATTAAACGTGTTAAACGTGGGAATAAAGAACTCATGGTGCAATACAAACTGCTACATTGTTAATAAAAGTGCACAACAACGACCTTGATGTTAATGTGTGTAGCTGTAGCAGGTCACACTCTATCACTCATTTCTCATGGACGTATGCGTTGGAGTGTGTGTGTTTGTGTGTGTGTTTTTGTGTGGGTGTGGGTGTGGGTGTGGGGGCACTCGGTCCATGAGGATAATGAGAATCGTATTGATGACTGATGCAGCTCCTCGCATCCTATCCGCCATTTCCACGGATTTTGGTTCCTCCCTCTCTCCTCCGGTCTTTGGTTGCCATGGCGATGACGTAAAGTTGCACCACCGTTTCAGCCCAGTAGA
>JAJHUR010065072.1:0-21159 GCA_027495735.1 Lutjanus campechanus
AATGAAACAAGAAAATAAGAAAATAGCAGTAACACACAACATTTAAAGTGCTAAGCAAGAACACGAAACTGAGCATGACTATAATAATAACAATAACATTAAGAAGTGTGTGTGTGTGTGTGTGTGTGTGTGTGTGTGTGTGTGTGTGTGTGTTGGGGTTGTCACTCACTGTTCCTCAAACTGTGGCAGGTGAAGACATATTCTGCTGCTAACTTGCAGCTCTCTCTATGTTCTCCCAATAGTATCGGCAGTTTCTTTATATTGGTTAGTTGGTCAAATTCAGGATGTTTGTTTTTAAATTTGGGGAAATATGTCATTCGGATTTCTTGATTTCTTGAACATTCTGTGAGAAAGTGCAGTTCTGTCTCTACTTTGTTTTGTTTGCACAGCTGGCAGAAGCGTTCCTCTTGGGGAAGCCATGATTTTTTGTATCGGCCCGTCTCGATGGCCAGGCTGTGCTCACTGAGTCTGTACTTTGTTAATGTAGTTCTTTGTGTGTGATCAGTCACTGTGGTCAGATAATCTGCCACACTGTACTGTCTTTTTAGGGCCAGATAGCACTGCATTTTGCTCTGTGCTTTTGTTTGTGTGTTCCAATTGGTGATGTAGTTTTGTTTCTGTTGTATTATAATTTGTTTGACTCTAATTGGTCTGTTCTCAGACTGGTCCTGAGGCAGAACAGGGTTAGAACGTGAGCTAAGCATCAGGACCAGCTGAGTGAGGGGATTCTTTTCTTTACTCAGCTCTTGGTATTGCAGGGCTTTGTAGTGATAGGAGTAGGGGTCACTGTTTTTGAGATGAAGCCAATATTTGATTGCTCTTTTTTGAATTTTGATGTATAATGGGTATTGGCCTAATTCAGCTCTGCAGGCGTTGTTTGTTGTTTTCCTGTGAACCTGTAAGATGCTTTTGCAGAACTCTAAATGCATAATTTCTATTGGGTGTTTGTCCAATTGGGCTGAATTCTGGTAGGAAATAGGACCCCATACTTCACTACCATACAGGAGGATTGGTTCAATGACAGATTTGAATAATTTCAGCCAGATTCGAATTGGAATTTGAAAGTAAATTTGACTTTTAATTGCATAGAATGCCCTGCGTGCTTTCTCTCTCAGTTCATTTATTGCTGGGTTAAAACTGCCAGTGGAACTGATTTTCAAGCCTAAATAATTATAATCTGTACAGCTGTCTAATTTGTGTTTTCCTAATGTGAAGCTGCATGTGTTTCCCTGAGATCTGGATCTTTTTTGAAAGATCATTATTTTTGTTTTTTTCAAGTTTACTGCCAGGGCCCAGGTCTGACAGTACTGCTCCAGGAGGTCCAGGTTCTGCTGTAAACCCTGTTTTGTAGGAGACAGCAGAACTAGGTCGTCTGCGTAGAGCAGGAATTTGATCTCTGAGTCGTGTAGAGTGAGACCAGGTGCGTTTGACTTCTCCAGGATGGTGGCCAATTCATTAATGTAGATGTTGAATAGAGTGGGACTCATACAACAGCCCTGTCTCACTCCACGCTCTTGAGAGAAAAATTTTGTCCTTTTGTTGCCAATTTTTATACTGCACTTATTGTTTGTGTACATTGATTTAATTATGTCATATGTTTTACCCCCTACACCAGACTCAAGAACTTTGTAAAATAGACCATTGTGCCAAATAGAATTGAAAGCCTTTTTGAAATCTATGAAACATGCAAAGATTTTGTTCTTGTTTTGGTTGACATACATACTTTACAACATAAAGACACTGTCACAGGCCGACTGTGAGACTGAGACACAAACAGGAGACACACAAACAAACACATGTTCGGAAAACTGTTTACTTTGATCAAGTTCATCATTTGCTTTAAATGTGTTTCTGAAATGTAAAAATAAACTTTGTATCAATCAAACAGATTAAAAACTTCTGTGTCTCAGTTCTCATTCAGTCGTAGCTTCAAGTTTCCAACATTAATGATCTTTTTATAATTGTAGTAATTCTGACTGTTAAACCAGCAGAAACTGACGAGAGAATTTATTTGAAGTTTATGTTGAAGGATGAATTCAAATTCAGAAATAATGACCAAAACTGTTGTTTCACAACAAAATAAATAATCAAACTCTTAAACTGTTTCCAAAATAAAATATAGATTCTATTTGTTGGCTAAAACCTGTCTCTTATACACATCTAGATGTGTATAAGAGACAGCATTCACACCTCCCCCCCAGGTGAAACTCAAGGTCCACACAATGGAAGGGGGGCAATTGAGACACATGCCCCCTCTAGGTGTTAACGACCACACAGTGGTTTAATACCTGAACTCCCAAGCCAGTCAGTCAGAACTGAAGAAGCCTCTTGGATGAGAGGCGAAACGTCTTCAAGAACTCTATGAAGTCCAGTTGCCTACAACAAACCTTGCTACGGATACCATGACCTGGATGACTGAGAACCTACACAGACATACACTACAATACACCAATGCACATACGATAAGAGCTTAAAAATCTGAGCACAAGAGTGGGTACAGCTCTGCCTGCTTTTAGCCAACCCTTTACCTTTCTTGCAAAAGATTTTATATCTGGAACCCATTTGATTTCAGTTGGTGATGTGTTCCAGAGTCGTCAGCCCTTTATGGGAAAAGCTGATTGTCCAAATTTAGATTTACAACGTGGCATTTTACAATTGCCATTCATCCTGCTCCGAGTTACTCTGTTATGGTCTTGTTTTTTAATAAATCTGGAAAGAGACCCAGGAGCTAGAATATCGATACATTTGAAGACTAATTTCAGGAAATAAAAATTGATGAAGCTGTCAAAGCCGAGAAGGTTGAATCGTTCTAATATACTGCAGTGATGCCACCGGACAGGCTTTTTGTGCATTATTTTCAGTGCCTGATTGTATAAGGATGTGAGGTGTCTGATTGTATTGGTGATGCTTGAGCCCATACTGTCATACAATATGAAAAATGAGAGAAAATCATAGAGTGTGAGTGAATAATTGGGTGGGTATTTTGTGCCTGACCAATGTAACCCACACTTCTTTTAGCCTCTGCCTTTGCAAAGTTTTCCCTGCACACAGTGCAGAAATGTGCACTGTCTTAATAAACTGTTACAACTATTCCCACCCTAACTCATGCATCAAATCCTGGCAGTGGTGGCCTAAAGGTTAGAGAAGTGAGCTTGTGACCGGAAGGTCGCCGGTTCACCGGCAGGATAAATCTGGGTGGGGAAAGTGAATAACAGCACTTGTCCCTCCCTCATTACCACCACTGAAGTGCCCTTGAGCAAGGCCCTTAACCCCAACCGCTCCAGTGGAGCTGCTCAGTGGCCAGCAGATAAGACTGTGGTTGTACTGGGCAGCTTCCAGGTGTGAGTGTGTAACTGTGTGAATGTGATCAGGGCATTCCTGCAAATGAGAGCCTCACTTTCAGTGAACCTACCCTGAATAAATAACGGTTAAAAAAAAAAATTAAACGAGAGAAACCGCTACTTTATGTAAGGCAACCCTTGTGTCTACAATACAATCAATGCAATGAATAGGAGGCAAAAAAATTACCTTGATAAAAAATTTAGTCTTACCTGAAATCAGTTTTTTTGGTCTTAAAATCCACGTTTCTCACAGAAACATGCCACTTCTCCTGTGGGCTCAAAATAGAAATGTGTTGCAACTCTCCCCGGTCTCCCCTATTTTAAAGGGCCATCCACACACAAGACCCATAACTAAAAATATAGCCAAGTTTAAAAAAATGTTCTCACTCAAATGGCACAGTTCAGACTGCACCTTTATAGCTGTGGTGTGGAAGCTGACACTGACTTGAGAGAAAACAGTATTTTTATAGTTATAGTTCTTTGTAGGTGGCCCTGAAGAGTAAACATCCAATAAAACCGAATCTCAAATAAATGGCCAGGGAAAGCCAAAGAGTTGTGACTGTGCGAATGAATACTGCCATAATAATTTCTCCATATACAGCATCTGTCCTCTGTTAGCAGCCCCACTGTGCTTCACTGGGTCAATAAAAACATTTAGCTTATTATGCTTGTTATGTTTCGCAGAATCATTAAAGCAGGCTTTCAGTCTGTTTCAGCAATTAGTGTCATGTTTAAAGAGAACATGTGTCGTCTACCTAGCAGTGATCTGAGATGTTGTGCATTTAATTGTGCCTCATTCTTGTCTCAGGGATAGACTTCTTTTTTCTTTTGTACTGGCAAGGGCTCAGATCTCATTACAATTTAGAGGGGGACAGTTGGGAAATACAGCCCCGGACTTATCTGCTTGGGCCGTAATGGGGGGAGGGGACCGCTGCCTTGATTTCTATTGCAGTTTATGCTCATTACATGACCTTTTGTGCTTATTACATGACCTTTTACTACAAGGAAACTGGTCGGTTTTAGCCCCACTTCCTTCATTACTCAATGCTGTTTACATTGTTTCATTATTACAAGGTAGGTCAGCTCAATTTATGTGAATTATTAATGTTAAAAAAAAACCTCTGCTCCCAGCTCCATTCTAGAAGCAGGTGTTGTATGGTAGGGACATATTTTTTCCACAGTAAAAACCTTCGTAACACCACCAGTAAAACTGCCCTAACTTTTGTTACTGTACGTCTGGGTGCACTGAACCCTGGAGCAATTATCCCCTTGGTGCACTTTGTTTGGGTTGGTGTGAACTGCAGATTTGAACTCTGGCGGGGACTAAACAACCTGTCTCCGGTCCGCCTTGGAGAGGTGGTCTTGGACCAGTGTCAGGTGAACTCTGGAGTGGTTCAATTCTGGTGTCAACACCATTTGAATGAATCACACAACCATACCACCGTACCGCTGTCATTTTATTTGTTTAAACAAAAGTTTTGTCTTCTGTTTTTGTGAACTATCAGCTTGCATGCTACATAAACATCGACAGGCAGGAGACAAACCTGGACTCACGAGACATTCAGTGATTCCCCTACCATTGTTAACCTGAAATGCCAGATGGTGTGTTACACAGAGCCATCTGTTTGGAAAAGGGCAGGCACTTTCAAAAGACACTTAACCTTAAACCACACCTTCTGCCAGTAGTCCCTCCTAGGACGCTGATTGACTGCACCACTTTTGGTGCAGACACAAATGTAAGTTGAAACCTGGCTCTCACTTGATCACACGATCTCGCGAATCTAGCTGGTGCAACGAAATATGTTTTATGTTGCAATCCTTATTTAGAGGCAGAGAATGGTAATTTTTGAAGACTTTCTGCCCTGCAGTATAAACGTTCACAAAAAGCAACATGAAAAAAACAGTTACCGGCATTCAACCTACTACTCTCTCTAGCTGACTTAAAATGAAGCTTAACGTTCACACAGTTTCTCTCGACTGTCCATTAATATTACAACGTCGCCCCAGTCTGTGGTAGTAGCTGTGCTAGTCATTATAACGCCATTATAGCCAACTTATAACCAGGCTAGCCTATAAAATAAACATGAAAACAACAAAAAACATGGAAAAACATCCAGTTTTTAAGTTTAAAGTCATGTCACAGACAGGAAGTATCGATCCAAACTTGTACTTGAACTGATGCTGGCCCTCGTATTGCTTGTCAATTTTTTTGAATCACTGATTCATTCATTTAATATGAATTGAGGTGTAAAACAACAAGAAGAAGAAAACTAGAGGAGTGCACTCAGAAGAGTGCAGATCCCTGCCAGACAATGAAGATGATGAAGCAATGCCACCACATCTGCCAGATGCAACCAGCAGAGATTTGCAGAGCTCAGCCAACATTAACATGACCCCCACATACTGTATGTTGAAGATTGGGAAGTCAGCTGTCTATATGTAAAGAACAGAGCAGTCAAAAAACAGATTTGAGTTATGGCCAAAAATGTGTTTAGTAAGGTTAACATGGGCCTGACCACCAAAATCTAATCAGTTCATCCTTGAATCTAACTGATCATTTGTGCCAAGTTATGAAGAAAATCCGTCAAAGTGCTCTTGAGGTATTGTGTTCACAAGAATGGGGTGACCTGAGAACGTAATGCCCCTGGCCACAGCTGTCCTCAGAGGAGGCCAAGGATTTTCAAGAATTCTGAATCCACAAGGTCCTTCAGCATACAGTCATGAATGTAGACCCAAAAAAAAAAAAAAAAAAGGCTGATCAGTCCAGCAGTGTTCACGATTAGCTGTTGACAAGCTTCAGGTCCGTGGATCGCACACGCAGAAACCACTGCATGATCTCGTCCAGTCACAAAAAACATAAACATGGCGGGTTTTGCCAGTGCTTGCCATTGCCTATGGTTGGGTTGTCAACAGCGTGGTATTTCAAAATTGCTGTTTTTACGACAGCTCTAGTTTGGATCAGAAAACACTTGTGTTGTTCTAAAGGGCAGTTACACATGATTGCGTTATTTAATTTGCAGGATTTGTTATGTCTGTTCTTGCTCTCTTTCCTGAATGCCACAGTCACAGGTCTTCATTTGTCTTTGTCTTTGATTAGTTTCCAGTCTCAAGAGGGCAGTAGTACTGGTAAAATGCCACAATAAAGTTTTTTTTTTTTTTTTTTAATGTTTTAATAATTCTTCTGACAGGACGCATGCATGTGGAAAAACAACACAGCTGTATTTCCTCTGCTCACATGTTCAGAACTCCATATACGAGTTTTGGTTGTAAAAGCCTAAAACATATTACTGGAAAAAAAAGGGAATAAAAACATGTTTGTGATTCAAACCAGCGGTTGAGGCAATTTATCAGTCTGTCACAGTCGTCTGTATCAGTTAACATTTCTGCAGCGCATCAGAACGACTTCTGAAAAAAACAATATCCTAGAGGGGTGACAGAGGAATATGAAATTAGAGCGTCCTCGGAAGCTTTCCGATTTCATTGTGAAGGCTCCACATAGATTCATCCACTTGTTTAGCCTCTTCTACCAGACATTATGTCCATGTTTACAGTGAGCTGGAGCATCAAGGATAAAGGTGTCTGGATATGTCTGATAGTGCATAGGTTGACTAACTGAAGGATAATATGCAGTATTGATGGCTCACATTTTTAAATGGGTGCATAAAAACAGCCTTCAGGTTATTTCTTTATCTGTAGTCTTTAAGACAAGGAGATATGTTTCTATTCCACATTCAAGTGATTTTTATGCAACAATTTGGATACCATTTATGGTGGAAACGGGGTATACAATATGGTGTTTATTTATGTAAAAGAAAATAATTCAGGTCTTTTATAACAGAATATAATGCAGTAACACTCAGGCATTTGGTCATGCTTTCAAATACTTTTTCCTTTCATGCCATCCCTGCTGAGTCAACACACAAATGTAGACAATGTAGGCAACTGTGGCGCCTAATTACATCAGTAATAAATTCATTATTTTTTAGTAACTCCAGCAGCTCATTTGTGTTTCAGCAAGATTTCTTCTTATGTTAAAAAGAACTTCTGCACATTCAAAACATATCCCACATGCGTGTTTTGAAATGTATTTATTTTTTAGAAATCACAGACACAACTATTTGTTGAATCTACAATCTTCTACATTCAACAGTTTATTGAATGAGGATTGGTTTTAAAAGGCTGTTGTGAAGACTTTCACACAGGTGGAAGGACACATGCAGAGTCGGAGACACAGGAGAGGGTACAGTCATTATTCTTCACAAATTGGGTGCAAAGAAACTCTCAATGACAAAACAGAAAACTAAAAGAAGCTAAAAATTGTTCAAACAAGGAACTAAAGCAAAGAATATAGCACAAGCTAGTTCATTTACACAGTAAACTATTACTAGGCTTCAAAGTTTAAAAAGGGATTATGGAGAAAGATATTTGATTGTTGAATCTCAGTTCCACGTTCCTATTGCCAGAGTCCAATAATTGCTTGAAATCTGCCCAAATAGATTAAAAAAACTCAAATATTATCAATAATAAACAAATCAGTTCATAAACCTCATTGTGGTTAATCACAAACACTACTTTGTACAATGCAAGTATGAAAATATTTTCCAATTCTGCCCTGTGCCTTATTAAAAACAAAGAAAAAAAAGGGACAGCTCAAATAACAAAACTAATATGTGTTATCTAACTGGATAAATTTAAAAATCCTTTATTAATTCATGGATACCAATGTAGAGCACCTGATATTTTTTTCACACTACTACTTTTTTGACCGAGGTCAGCGCTCCTATTTCTTCTTCAGTGATTCTGTAATTATTGCAAGAATAGAGCTTTCTGTAACAATGAAAATGCAGATTTGCGGAACCACTACCGCTTGTGTGTGTTCAAATTACTGTATGGGTGGATGGTAATGATGGTTACTCGTATCTCCTCTCAGCAGAATGAATAAAAACTTACGTCATCTCATAGTTGTTTTGAATGACTGGATGTGTTTGTATAAGCTCAGTGCAGGGACTACAATTTATGAATGTATTTTTGATATATGGTCATTTTTAATGTATTTAAAAACCAGACTGACTCATGATAAATCAGCCCAAATCCTGTCCACCTGGACAAGTCCATGTTACCCTGCACAATCCAACCCAAAACAGCCCAACTAGGTGGAAAACAGCCCAACCTGGCGACGTTGTGCAGAGGGGTATTCTATTCCATTCATCAGCGAGGATACTGTAAAAGAAAAGCCTGGTTTCTTTTGATAAGTTTGGCTAATTTCTGTTCCATGACTGTTGCTTATAAGGATCCTTGCCCCAGTAGCCATGGTAACTTATGTCACTGAGACAGCCTGCTCCATAGCAGGCTAACTGTCAAGCTAAATTTTGCTGCGTGTCAAAGAATTTCCATCGAGTGGACACAGCACCCCAAAAGACAGTTCCCTGAAGTGTCTTTTTGTGCACACGTCACATGTCCATGTGGACTTGCAAGTTTAGACCCTTTTTGAATGTGAATTTACATGTTTTCTTTAGATCTAAAGAACATGCTGATTTAAAAAAAGTAAATAAAATAATGTTGTACAACTTTTACTGTCTTCAAAAATGAGGTGGTTATTTGACATGGAGTGAACCCTGAAACTAAAATTGAATTAAATAAAGTACAAACCATGATCTTTTGCTGAATTAAAATTTATACTTCAGTTTATTTAACTTTAACTTCTTAATTTCTCCACACCATGTCTAGTTTTTAATCTTTCGATGCCAATGAGCAGATGACGCTTGTAAATCAAATGGACACCCTGCGAGAAAGAGAAAATGTTTTAGCTGATTATGTGGTTGGTAATATCAATATGAGCAGTTACTGACTCATGTCCTGCAGCAGTGTCTATGGTTATATAAACTTTGTGAAATGCAGACATTTATTAACTACAATTTGAAGAATTAAATGTGAAGCAGACTTGGATAACTCATGGATTGTTTTTTGTGGCTTTTTGCCTTTTTTTGTTATATAAAAAAGCCAAAGATAAAGAGTAAAAGAAGGAATGAGAGAGAGGGGGCAACATGCAGCTGGACTTATGGGGCAGAAACTCTACGACACAAGCTATTGGGCCAGGGCAAGGTGCAAAAAGATCCTATTATCTCAGCACCTTTTTCATGATGTACTCTTTATATTCTTTATGTAGTTCAATCTGCAGGGTTTGTTCTGCAACCGAGAGGAAAACTGCTCTCGGTGTCACTTCTTTTTGTGACATCTTATCCTTTTTTTTTTCCCACAATCAGCTCTTTTGGGCTGCCTCTGTTCTCGTAGTATGCTCACTAGTCAATGCTATCTCAAGTCTGGCTTGAGATAGCATTGACTAGACCAGGCTAAATAGTGTTAGTGGAATGGCTTAAGTCTTGAGTGGAAGTTGACGTTAAATCAAGCCAGACTTTTTCACTAACACGCAGACTTATTTATCAGCCTTGATGAAATACCCCCCAGGTTGTCAAATACCTTTGCTTTTAGACCGAGCCACTCAACAAAACAATGAGACTCAACAATCAACCCAAAACGTGGACGACCTGGGAGACTCAGCAATCAACTGTTTTTCTCCAGAATCTCCAGCTCCACCTTCATCCCCAACTGTGAGCGTTCGCTCACTTGCAGGCAACGTTACCTTAAGATTAGTTAGCAAACCAGTAAACAACACGTCTAATAAAAAAAACAAAAAAACAAAAAACAAAAATAAGAGCTCATTAGCTGCCATCACAACTCACAATTTACTTGTTAATATCAGACCACCTGTTGCTTTCTAGGGGTTCGTCAAAATAAAAGTCTTCTGTTATTTTCATGTTTTATTGCTGGAGTCAACTGTGTCCCCCTGAAATTTACGCTATGCTTTGTGGAGCCTGAAAAATATATGAATATTTTAGAAAGCTATGCACAGTCAGACTGTTGACATCTCCAAGAATGGGTGAAGCACAAAGGGTCACTAAATGAAAATATAATTCTTCTATTAAAGACGGGGTCAGCAATCCTGATGCAATACACCTTTTTCTCAAATTCAGAGAATATCACCTCAAGGTCTGCTAGCTGCCAATCCCCTGTGTGTGCGCTGAGAAAAAAACAAACAAATAAATAAATACATTTTTAAAAAAAACAGATGTTCGTACACAGTCCTGGCTCTGTAAATGAGAAACAAACAAAGTCACTCAGGCCGAGCCACACAACACTATTCCAGCCAATCAACAAAACATGTTCTTCATAAAGGGGCTTGGGGGGATGGAGGGTGGGCGGTGTGAATGAGAGGAACAGTATACTGGCACATGCTAATTTGTAATTGCATTGTCAAGGACAGATGGCTGGAAAAACAGCCAAAGAGGAGAAGGTCAGAAAAACAAATTTGCACGGTGAAGACTTCCAAAAGTTGAGAGGCAATAAAACAGACGTGGACGATAGGGTTGCAGTGTTTCCCCTTTGCTAATGTTTGTGATTTGTGTGTTGGGTAGCTTTAAATTACTTCGAAAAAATTACAATTACAACAAAATTCAAGGTGCCACTCCTGATCAGTGCTTTACAAAGAATAAATAATAACTAAATATGTAACAAACAAGACCCCCCTCTTCCCCTACGTACACTTCACTCTCTCTTTTCTCTCACACACACACCCACTCATACAGGATAAGCAATGTGGAACACTGACATAGACTAACATCTACCCATCCCTCCCCGACAAAACAAAACACACCCTCCCGCACACAGATGCACAATGTGTGTAAAATAGCAGCAGGTGACATCAGCAGCAGCAGGTTACATCATGGCAGGAAAGTAATGTCCAGAGGTAGTGTGAGTGTTCATCACGGGGGCAGTATTGCACGGGCTGCTGTTTGTTCAGTGATCGTAAGGCCCAGGGGCGCACCACCAGACTAACAGTTTGTTAGTCTGGTGGTGCGTGCCTTCATTGACCTGTAGCGCCTGCCGGTGGGAAGCAGGTTAAACAGGTAGTGAGCAGGGTGGGCAGCGTCTCTGAGGATGGATCTGGTCCTATTTAGGCAGCAGGAGTTGGCGAGCTCTTCTAGGGAGGGCAGAGGGCAGCCTATGATCTTCTGGGCTGTGCCTATGACCCTCTGCAGAACTCTCCTGTCTGCCGCCGAACTCCCTGCATACCAAGCTGTGATGCAATAAGTGAGTGTGCTTTCGATGACTGACCGGTAGAAGGACACCAGCAGCTTCTGTTCGAGGTGGTTTTTCCTGAGAATTCTCAGGAAGTGTAGTCGCTGCTGGGCCTTCTTTGTTATTGTTTTTGTGTTTGTGGACCATGAGAGTTCTTCAGAGATGTGTACACCTAGGAATTTGAATGATGGAACCCTCTCCACGCAGTCGCCATTCAGGTGGAGCGATGCAAGGGCTGGACTGTTGAGTCTATGATGATCTCCTTGGTTTTACTTGTGTTCAGTAGCAGGTTGTTGGAAGCACGCCATGTTGACAGCTGCTGGACCTCATCTCTATACTGCGTCTTGTCTCCACCTGAAATGAGTCAGACCACAGTGGTGCCATCTGCAAAGTTTAATAATGAGGTTGGAGGGGTGAGAGGGGGAGCAGTCCAATGTATATTGTGTGTACAGAAGTGGGCTCAGCAGACAGCCCTGGGGAGAGCCAGTGCTAAGTGTGAGGCGGGAGGAGAGATTGGGGCCAAGTCTCACGTGCTGTGGTCTGCTGTTGGAGAGGAAGTCCTTAATTCAAGCGCAGGTGGGGGGGGGGGTGTAGGCCCAGAAGTTTGTTGATTAGAATGTCAGGGATTATTGTGTTCAAGGCAGAGCTGAAATCTATGTAGAGCAGTCTTGCATAGTTACCTGGGAGTTCGAGGTGGCTCAACCTTGAGTGGAGGGTGATGGCAACGGCATCCTCAGTGGAGCGGCTTACCCTGTGGGCAAACTGGTGAGGGTCGAATGATGGTGGGAGGCAGGCCTTGATTTGCTGGGCAACCAGCCTCTCCAGGCATTTCATCACCACTGAAGTGAGTGCTATAGGCCTAAAGTCATTCAGGCTTTTGCCAGCTGGTGTTTTTGGGACTGGGATGATGATCGCTGATTTCCAGCAGGATGGGACGGTGGCTCGGCTCAGGGACTACTGCAACTAGTCTGACACACTGAATGTACACTGCTGTTATAAGCCTGCCATTTGACACTTGCTTCGAGTGGCACGGCACCATGAGCTATCTGTGTTTTCAGTGTCCCCAGGAAACATAAACAACCTCTGAAATAGCAACCTACATGCTCAAAATGGCAAATTAGCACTTGGGTAACTAATGGAATTTAAACAAGCTAGCAGCTGTTACCTTTTCTTTCTTGTTGATTAAAACTCAAATGTGGAAATGTTCCACCAAAACAAGTTCAGCCCTGAAACACAGGGACACTGTCGCGGCATCCTGGGCTTAACGAATGCGTTACCATGGGTAACACCAGTGTTAATGCTACTATGTCAAAATGGCTGCTGTGAAAAAGGTCGATTTGGAATTATTTGACAGGAAATATTACCTTCCTTGTTAGCTTAGCTACAAACCTATAGTCCTCTCTTTGGCCACTGTGGTTTTGGAAACCACACATCTTAACAACTAACTCTTGCTAGTTTTTACTCCGTTGTGTTTTGGATGCAGTAGAGCAGGCTGTCCAATAATCAGAAGACTGGTGGTTTGATCTGAGGTTCTTTCAGTTCACATGTCAAAGTGAATCATTAGCGATATACTTAACCCCAAACTGCTCCGCATAGCTGTATTGGTGTGTATGTGAATGGGCTGACACAGGTGAGCTCCTAATGAGCAGTTTACACCATTGTGTGAATCGGTGAAGGCTGACATGTAGAAGACATGTAAAGTGCTTTGAGTGGTGGGAAGAGTAGAAAGGCGCCACACAAATGCAGTCCTTTTAACATCTCCGCACTTGCATTTCAGTGGATAAGGCCGATCGCTGTTAGTGTCGTTGCCTTGGCAATGAACGTCCATGAATTTGTGCGGCAGAGCTTCTGAAGGAGCACCGAGGGGAGGGGTGTATTTGTTTGGCTGCTGAGTTCAAATACCAACAATCTTTCTCCAGACTCGCTGACCCCACCTTTAAGACACCTTTCGAATTTGACAGTCTGTGCACACACAGAGGAGACAGGGTCGCGCCACTGACCAAGAAAATCTGATGTTTGTAAAGAGGTGAAAAGGGAAAAATCCATAGCCATTTTCATGAACTACCACTAATCCACTCAAAGGTAGAGGTGACCAAGTCAAGCCGAGGAGAAAGGAGTGCTTTTTCCAAAACTTAGTCTGTATTTATGTTCAGTTTTCATGCAGTGTTTTACATCTTTTTTTTCATATTGGTCATGTTAAAAATGTGTCAGAAAAAAATAGCACACCCACAGCTCAACATTTTAGCATCTGCCTTCTGTCAGAAGCGAAGCAGCGAGTTGCAACCACATGGCAGCTTTCCCTCCACCGCTATTTTTACGTTATTGCTTTCACAAACACAACATGACAGGTATTTCCAATCCGCAACAATGACCACTGATTAACACCTATTAGTCGCCCACTCTTCTGGCAGTGAACATGCAACAGAATGGAGAGGAAAATGCTACTGTGGCTTCATTTATTGCACGCTGGTCGACAGAGAAAGGCAGATGCCAAACTGTTTAGCTGTGGGATTTTTTTTTCCACATCTGAATATATAAAAAAAACCCTAATTAATTCCATGAACTTAACTTGAGCACAAACTGTTGATTTTGGAAATGATATTTTTGCAGTAGTTAGGGCCTCCCAAGTTTTAGTCTTAATTTTTCTTGCAAATGAGTTGGAATTAGAGAAAAAAGATGCTGACCAATGAATAAAAAAATCCTGATGTTATTTCCATGCAGGTGGCAAGGGAAGCTTTGAAATTCAATATGCGAACGTCGCCACACTAAGATCACAGTTGAGATGATTAATTTGGAGGGGTTTTTGTGTGCATTTTGTTTGCAGTATGAGCTGCATTGAAATTCAAGGCTTTCCACAACGTCTCTCAATTTTCTTGCATCATTCGTGACAGTGCTTAAAGACGAGTAAGACACAATCTAGGAGTAAATAACCTTGTCATTTTTCTCTCCTCTCATTTCCTATAATTTATCTCTGACAAATGGGTAGACGCACCTTCAGAAAAATATAATGTCGCCTGGATGTGAAGCTGTGAAGGCTATTTTCACATCTAGCAAAGTGAATTAATGACTTATTTTGACCAATCCAGAGCTGGTTATTGTTCTAACAGTGGAAAGCCTGAGTAAGACTAAGGTTTTGGTGAGATTTATTTCATTTTGTTTCTGTCTACTGAGTAAATAAAGCTCATCACAAGGAAAATATGTGAAAAATATTTGAGCCATTACTAGCTTGTGCAGCAAGATGACATTGTTGCTCGGTTATGTAGCCTACTACTCTGAGGTGATTCATTTTTACTCCACTTTTTCCTTTATTTTGCCTCCAACTAACACTGTGACGTAACCATGACCGGGGCGCTAAAAAGAGTCTATAATTGACCGGCTTGGTGTGTGCAGAGGTTTGTGTGGCTAATTTGTAGCAGCCTGGTGTCATTTGCATGCGATTTAATGAAGGTATGTGGACAGTCTTGCTGGTAGCAATGCCATGGCACTTCTCAGACCGGAGGCTGCAGATTTATCAATGTATCTGTCCTGCTGCCTTCAGACTGCTGCAGGGCATTAATGAACTGAAGGAGAAGCCTCTCATACAGTATGAAGCAGCTGTAGACAACAGATGCTGTATGCATATTCATTTGGTGATAAATATAGGCCGCTTTACCACCGGTCCTACAATTTTGTAATGCCAATTTAAATGTACCAACAAGTTACAGAATTTTTAATTATAATCTGTTATTTGTTCATTATTGCAGCCTATTGGCTCCAAATATTTGATTTGCTCTTGATAAAATCAGCAAATTGCTGACAGAGTGGCACTGCACCACAAACACACACGGTTATGAGATTCTATTCTTTACCCACCAAAATATTACTGACAACAGGCAGTGTATTTCTTATACTGGACTAAATCTAAAGGACCTGCCAAAAAAGCCTGTGGCCAATCCCAGCATGCAAAATTCAGAAGGCAGAAATATCACTCTGGACAGGTCACCACTTCACGGCAGGGTTCTATTCATTAAATAAATAATAAATAAATAAAAAAAAGATGATGAAAATGTGTATTTTCTCTCTCGCTGTGGGGTATTTCATAAAAGCCGCTTTGCATGGATTTTCAATGCCTTTGAACTTTTCTAAAAATCAAAGCAAACACAGTCTCTCTTTTTGCTTATTGCTTTAATCTAACCTGGCAGGTAAGTCTGCCCAATTACCATTTTTAATAAATAATTCCCAAACAAATATGTAAATGCATCTAGTTTGCCAACTGTAACTTCAGTCTATCCCCAACTTACTTCAACACATCTAAAAAACAACAAAGTGGGAGATTAAAAAAACATCAGTATTGTCTTTTGAAGTCATCAACCCCCCAAATACATTCAGTTTTTGTTTGCATTGCTGCCAATGTTTATGCCACCGGCAGAATTATCCTATACTATACATTGGTGTGCAATAATAAACCTACAATAACTGATCTTTTTTACCTCTTGAGGGTAAAAAAGGCTGGCTTCCAATGTCATTATGGTGAATGTGTCAGCAACTTCAGTATCCATTTGGAATCATGTCTTGAGCACAGATGTAAAAGCCTTGCTTCCAATTCTTCCCAGTGGCATTGCGGCGAAAAATTTCCGAATTTTTGAAACAAATTTTCCTCATAAGGCACCATTACAAAAGACTCAAAGGTAAAACTGTTGATAGGACTCCTCCTACTGCAAACAAGGTCAGTTATGACTCTTTCTTTCATGAATTTTTGACCCAAGGAGGTTTTATATTTATTAAACTTTCCTAGAACTGAGAAAAGAAAAAAAAATCTGTTATGTCAAAACAGTGTGTATGTCTGTGGGCTGTTGTTTTTCCCCAATATCTTACTATGAACACAGCTATGCAATTTCAATAAAATAACGCAAATGAAATCCAAATTAAGTTTACACGGGGTCTTTTATTTCGATTCGCTCTGCTTTTTCTGTGTCTGACTTCCTGTCTGCTTGATCTGCTCTGTGCAGATTGCCGCGGCACTGGTCAACACAGGTGCTGCTGATGGAATCACAAGCGCTGTGTACAAAGGCAGCAATCTGCTCCGGCTGATGTGACACAGCCATAACGTGATGCTGCCGTGCCTGGTGGAATTAAACAGTAAGTTTCAAAAGATTGCGACCCCCGAGGTATGAGGTATTAGACCTGTAATTCAATGCAGCAAATTAATGGACTTTGCTGAACATCGAACAGTTCTGGCCTCCACATCGGCCATTAATTCCTGATAATGGACACTTTGTCGGGTATTACCGCTTTACTTATACTCGTCACCAGTCTTGGCAATGCAGTGTAGTGTCCCTTAAGCTGGTATTATGTTTTCCCCATCCGTGAGTGTCAGCTGGGGTCAGTGTGACAGAAATTTCGTCATCAGAGGGTGCACGTGTAGGCTTTTGTGCAATCATCCATGTACCAGCCTATTTCTTTTGACTGCACAGACTCATCCGCTGACCTTTCCATGAGACTACAGATGATCTACTCTGCATGTGTGGAGCGCTTCCTCCAAGCAGACTGCAGAAAGTAGTACAAACAGAACTAATATGCGTCCATGGGGTCATCAGCTGTCCATGTACCTGCCCGTTCGGGACTGAAATAGCAGCCATAGCTGGCAGGGTGACAGAGTGTTCATTAGCAGAGTTAGTGCACAACTTTTGATGACCCTCTCTTTATGTAATTGTCCTCTAAAAAGTTGATATACAGATTCTCGCCCATGCCGTCACCATCTAGTCACTAATCTTGTCTGTCTGTTTGGTGCTGGGCACGTAATGAAAGTGGTATCATCAAAACTTTTGGTAACATCTGTCTGCCTCTGATGGAAATGATGGTGAGAGTGAACAAAAACAGTAAAGTTGGGTCATAATTATATGTGGGGTCATCTATGAGTGACAACTTTCCCATTACAGATAATCATTTGCTCCACAGTTTATAAAAGAACAGAGTAATCCTAAATGTTAAGTGTCTATTAACTGAACCGCCTCACTAACCTGAGGATTGATCTGAAAACATCCAAACGAGCTTTGTGGGGAAAAGCAGCAGTGACAACTCTGAAAAACACAGACTGGCGGAGGTAATCACACATTCTAAGAAGGCCTTCCAAATTTATGAGCTGGTGATGCAATCTGAGTCGGTTGACAGGGAAAATTGTGCTTGAGTTTACATTCGTGCCAACACTGACAGCTTCATTATGACGTGAGTCACCGAGTTAGCTTTTTTGCACACAAGCGGATTACAAAACAAGCTAGATCAAAACATGAAATGCTTCCTGCGGTGTCCCTTAGCTTGAAATACATTGCTATTTTGGCAGGAGGCAGTCTTCCTCGGCCAAGAAATCCGCTGTGTTAATCTGTGCCCACCAACCTCTCCAGGCTACAGGGAGTTCCTCCGTCCCCTGTTAGTTTCTGTCAAGAAGAAAAACAAGCGCACTGCGAGAACTAACTGTATGCGTGTGCATGTGCTTCATGTGGATGCAACTATTTGCTTGTGTGTCATCTCAAATATGTGTGTGTGTGTGTGTATCTCTGTCTTTCTATTTGTGTGTCTACCTATTCTGTGGTTCTTGTATAGATATGATTCCTGCATGCCAAGAGCCTCTTGCCTTTGTTTTGTCTCTAAAAGGCTCGTGGCACCCTCTGAAGTGCAGGTTAGCAAGTCTAATGTTTATACAGAACTTACATCCAAGAGAACAAAGGACCCCCGGGGGCCTCTGCCTGCTTTCTGGCCAAGATAGCAGGCAGATGAGGTGACAGCCAGCGGCCAGTTCATAATGCACATTATTGCCCACAAACTTAAGCATTGTTTTCACTCGGAGAATTGTGCTTTTTACTGTGTGTGCAGGTGTGTAGATGGGCTGAAGCAGAATGAAAATAGCGTTTATGACATTAAACATTTATGACATATATATGAGATAAGGCATTAGGTTTTAGGGTCAGTAAACAGAATGTTTCACACCATCCCCCCCACCCCCCCCACCCCCAGAGAAACACCTGAATGAACAGTGTGGGCAGCGTCCTAACCTTGAAGCGACCGTGTCCAACAAAGGAATAATAGAATGATTCATGTGAATAAATGGGCCATCCTTGCACAAAAGGACAGATGACAGAAAGAAAAGTCATGTTTAATATCGAAAAGTTCCGGCATTCACACAGAGTGTGGTCTGATTCACTGGATGCACACTGCGGGTTTGAGTCCTGCCATTGGTCACATGCTCCAAGCAGCATCGCAGCGTCTGCGTTTTTCAAAGTCCCTGGGAAGCAACAACAACAAAAAAACTCAGAGCTGCAACCTACTCACTGAATACGGCAAATTAGTGCCTGGGAAGCTAATGGTACGAACGTAAACGAGCTAACAGCTGTTACCGGTGATGTAGTCATTTTAATGCCAGAGCTCGCCTCCTGATGTGCAAATGTTCCACCGAAACACTATTTTGTAGCAGCACAGTCACTGCATCCTGGCCTTAGCGCTGCCCAAGACATTTGTGATTGGTTTAAAGACAAGCAAATAAGGGAGGTAGGGTAGGAGGGTATCCCACCCCCATAGCAGAATGTGCATGTGTGGAGCCAGATCTTTCTCCGGCAGTGAGCGCTGTAGAGAGAGGCCTGGCTATGCAGGAGCATAAAGAGTATTGTTAAACTGGGACACCTGGAAAATTGGGACAGTTTTGTAATGAATATCTTTTCAAGGAATACTCAAAATAACCCAAAAAGCAGTGTTTATGCATTGCTGAAAAGGCATCTGGTAAGGAAAAAAAAGTCACATGGTTATGACACCATTTAAGAGGGTGTGACAACATGTGGAGTGACACATGTTTCCATAATCACAATGGTAAGTGTAATCACATAGTGTTCTGATATATGGATTGTTAAGTTTATAAACCAAACCTTTATTTTCCATTTTTTCTTTTTAATAAATAGCCTAAACAACAAAATGTATATTTCAGAAGAGAAGGGCAAAAGAAAAACGTTATTATTTGAAGAAACATAAACATGTTTATTAATTTAATTGAATTTAAGTGTAACAGGAGGCCTATGCATTATTTTCCAATATTAGAATGCTGTTTTTATCTAATTGTTTTTTAAACCTAATGTTTCTATATGTATTTCAATGTTGTATTTTCATCTTTTGGCTATAAACTTTACATTGCTGTAATTACTTACGTTTAATTTCTCAGTTTCTTGTTTTTATACTGACATATAAAGGTGTCCCATATTGTGTTTCTTGGGTAGTTCTGCTGTTGTAAGGAGGTAGTGTTTATAGAAGTGTATCTAGTTGGAGGCTATGGCATTGGAATGATTCAGTAAACTCTTCCAGAATGCATATTTTCAGAAAATGTCCCATTTTAGCAATCCTTTGTCTGCTACTGTTTATATCTGCGGCAGAAGTACTGTTACATGATTCCTGCGCAACATTCAGACTGTTTTGTTAAGAAATCTAATTTGCTGATGACATTGAATCTATATTGTCTATATATAAAGCGTAATAAGTAATTTCTTCTTCAATAAAGTATTGCATACACACTTAAAAGCTTGAGTTTCTTTCAAAAGTTATTTAGAAAACCACATTTCTCCCCCTCCCCCTAATTAGAGACATCAATCTCACGGGATGTACGTCAGGCGGAGCATTCCAGTTCATGCTCAAGTTGTGCACATTGAATGGCTGAATTCTGAAAGCTGCATCCACCCCTCAGGAAATTATAATCAAGATTGAGAAGCATGTTAATGAAGAGGCAATCACAGGGTGAGTGCGGTTTGTTGTCGAGGTTTTCTCTGTAGTATTGACATCACTGTACAATACAAGACGACCAACTTGTAACAACACAATAACTTTAACTGTAATTTACTATTCACTACTCGATTATGGTAATGGCTTTGATTTGAAAGGCAGTAAGTGTGTCTGTGGACTGCGAGAGGAGGAGGACTATGAATGATAATTACGTGTCAGGGAATTAGATGCCTACATAAAAATAAAATAACAGGCTAAGAGATGTATATTCTGTCAACATGTGAGTGTTGTTGTTGATGCTGCTTGAGAGAAACAAACAAGGGACCAGATTTATTCAAAATGAATAATTAAGACCATCGATTTACCAGAGGCACAACAAGACAATGCACTCAGGCTTCATTACTTTTTGAGCAGCTGTGAGATCCGGCAGTCATTCAGGGCAAAAGTGCTGCAGACGTAGTAACTTCTTCGCCTGAAGTTTTGTTTCAACTTGAAGCATTACTTGAAAACACTGGTTTGCGGATTCAGTCAGTAGATTCCTCTCCGGTTTGTTTAAGGTAGCACATTACGCTAGTTAGTTTTTTAAGTGCTACCGAATGGCAGTGTTTTGACGTAAGTGCATCCATTCTTAAAATTCAGAACCACTTCCAGGGTGTTGGAAGGAAAAAGTACGGGTTGGGCAGGCTAAAACTCGGCACGCACACTAGAAAGCGGCCCGGCGAAAGTCATTCATGCGTTTAAGCTAACCAGACTCCTGAAATGAAAACCGAGGGCATTCGGCGGACAGTGTTGTAATGGTTGGGGTGCCAGTCAGGTCAGTGTGTTACAATATTTTTGTAAGGTTGTGAATCAGAATTTTTAATTTAGCCAACCTCTTCCTGAGAATGAGCCTGGAGCTCGAAAAATGTGAAGAAATTCAGTCCAGGGGTTTCTGAGATATCGCATTCAT
>JAJHUR010065092.1:2517-20087 GCA_027495735.1 Lutjanus campechanus
AGCACACGCGCGCGCACACACACACACACACACACACACACACACACACACACACACACACACACACACTCAGCCAGTCACTCAAAAGCTTTAAGTGCCACGCCTGGGTGAAGTGCAACATCTCATGCTCTGGCTTGGGGAGTAACATATTTGATAACTTTGATTATGTAATCTGGACTAACTAACTGTATTACATTACAGTTACAGATAAAAAAGATGTAATCAGATTACAGATACATTTAGTAAAAATGGGGATTGTGCACACACAGCTGCCAATTCATTATCATGGCCTCTAGTAATAAAAATGCTTCACTTTGTGGAAAATTTGCCATTTTTTGTCTTTAAATCAATCAATAAATCAATAAACTGCGCACGCCAACAAAGGAAGAAACTGGACAAACTAAAAAAAACAAACAATGAATCATTTTTTAAACAAAAAAGTCCAAATTCTCTGATTTCAGCTCCTCAAATGTGAATATTTTCTGGTTTCTTTGCTCCTCTCTGACAGTAAACTGAATATCTTTGGGTTGTGGACAAAACAAGACATTTTGAGCTTTGATCAACATTTTTCACAATTTCACAAACCAAACAACAAATTATTGAGACAATGATAGATTAATTCATGATGAATACAATCATTAGCTGTGCAACAATTTGACCATATTTTATATTGAGGAAATCCAAAAGTAACGGAAAGTAATCAAGTCATATTACTTTAATACTGTGATACTTGGATTATGACTGACTACATTTTTTAACAGGTAATTAGTAACTGTATCAGGGTACATTTTAAAGTACCAAACCCTGCTCATGCTTTGTATAGGGGTGCAATAGATGCAGGTACTTTCTTTCTGAGAAAATCTTCTCATTTAATTCTCAGCGAGACAACAAACAAAGGTGTTTCCATGACGTCTGATTGTCTCTTTACGGTTTTCACACAGCTGCAGTGATGTTAATCGTGCAGGTTGCGTGTGAAGAGCAGCAGCGTCTGTACTCACACCAGCCGATGCAGATGAACATCCACTTGCGCAGCTTGTCGGTGGAGTAGGTGAGCACGATGGCGGTGTGGAGGTAGCAGCCCTCGCCAAACATCCAGAAGAAGTTGGTGGAGTGGAAATAGTTGAAGGAGGCGGTGACGAGACGGCACCAAACCTACAAAAAACAACATTTTATAGTTTCTTCGAGATACCATATTTCATATTAGCGCCAAACATTTTTTATTCCACAAGTTCTTTAAGTTACATTCTGATGGTTTGATCAGGAGTTTGCTCCTGGTTGGTATGTCAGAAGGAGCCAAAGAGATTCAGTTTTTTACCTACTTAATGCAAGAAACATGCTCTTTTTCATGACTTGAGTGTTTGCCAATCGTTTGTCAAACAGGTTTTATTTTCCAGCAACATATATGTGAGTGATAAACTAAAGGAAAAAATGAGTGAAGGAACATAAGCAGAGCAGATGTTTCCATACAGGTCTCGAGGGCTCGCTGAACGATTTGATGAGAATAAAAATAATGTGG
The DNA here is from genome assembly GCA_027495735.1 of Lutjanus campechanus. Lineage (NCBI taxonomy): Eukaryota > Metazoa > Chordata > Actinopteri > Lutjaniformes > Lutjanidae > Lutjanus > Lutjanus campechanus. The sequence goes on from JAJHUR010065092.1 coordinate 4,034, forward strand.
CCTTCACAGTCGCCACGTCTCCACCTAACTGAACAGCTACGGTAGACTTTGGAGCGACATGTCAAGTGAAGTCAGCCGCGAATCACAATTTGCCTCGAGGGACTTTACAGTCTGTACAGCACACGACACCCTCTGTCCTTAGACCTTTTGAATCAGAGACGGAGAAACTCCCCACAAAATAACCCCCTTTTTCTCAGACTCAGACATGCTGCTCATGCGTTCAATAGAGTGAACAGACTCGGAGAATCTATGACAAGGAGTGTTCGAACTCTTCGGCGACACAACACCTCACTAAATCACATTATGGCACTTATTTTGCATTAATGTGACACCTATTATCTGTGGCTCGTGAAGGCAGAGGCTGAATCTTGAAACTCAGCTGCTGGATCGTCCTTGAAGGCACAAACTTTTTAATGCAGAGAAACTTGTTAAAATATGCTGCTTGTCATGTTTCAAAGTTTTTTTGTGGGAAGAGGAACAGTGATTAATAATTTCTTTCATGAAGGGATGATGATTGTTAGCCAGCTAAGACACTTAGTTTTGGTCATAAAAACTGGGGGAAAATTTGCAGGACGTCACAAATTATTTAAAGGAATATATCTTCTATCTTAAAGGGATAGTTTAGATTATTTGGTTGTATGAGGCACTTATCCATAGTCGGAGTCAGTAGACGGAGGTCGGCACGCCTCCAGTTTGGAGAAGCAGGAGCAGTAACCCAGAATCAGCAGCTAAAAAATCAATATCAGTTTAAGTGTACATTATATTTGGAATATTTTCACCACTCTACCTTGCTGTCAGACAGCCTTTTTTCATGGGAAACCATCATGATATAAATCAAATATGGCTCTCTCAAAAGCAACCAAACCCCATTGGCAAAAACGGCAATTTTACCTCACAGAACACAGAGGCTGCAGGTCCACCGCTGCCTCGACCTGTCAGCTTCTTTGTGTTATTGTGAGACTTTGGTGTTTTAAAACGGCAGTTCGGTTTCACCAATTTCACACAATGACACAAACAAACTAATAGATCGAGGCGGTGGTAGACCAACAACTGTTTTGCACTGCGGTGTAAAATGACTGATTTTGTCAATGGAGTTTGGTTGGTTTGGTTTCCTGGCAGAAAAAGGCTGTTTGATGGCAGAGCAGTGAAAATATTCTAAATATAGTGTACAATTAAACTGATATTGATTTTTTCTTTTAGATGCATTGGCTGCTGACCCTGTCCGCAGCAGAACACTGCTCCTCTGTGCCGACCAGCAGCTACTGTAGGTGTTGAAAATAAGTTTATTGTGGGTTTTTATCAAATTTTACTCAAACAGGAGGAAATAGTGCATTTTTGTGGACTATTCTCAGCAGCTGAACGGCTCATTTATGTGTTTTTTTTAGAGTTTTTAGAGACTTTGGCTCAGAGGAATAAGAAATATCAGCCTTTGATACTTTTTATTAGATACATTTGTTGTTGATTTTGTTTTTTTCATGTTGTTTTGTTGCAAAGTCGATACGTACCACGTTACTTTCGTGCACCTCAGGACTCATGGTCAGCTGCACGATGAACCAGGTGGCGTTCCTCAGGATGAAGGCGGTGATGAGGTTCCAGTGGATGATGTTCCTCAGGCAGCGGATGCTCCTGTGAGACAAACGGAGGAGAATAAAAACCCACAAGTTTCTCCTCCGTGATGATGAAAATGAGGATGTGATGAAAAAAACAAACATGTGAGCAGACTGGAGGGAATTAACTTGTTCTCATACTGAGTTTAAACGTTCTACGGTACTGAAACTCTCAGTGTTTACATGTTCCTCTACACTCTCAGAAATAAAGGTTCTAACTAGGATCATAGAGGGTTCTTCTGCTGTTCCAGTAGATCCTGTTATAGAGGTTCCACTTGGAGCACTTTCAGAGGATCCTACCTAGAACCCTACATTCACCTGTTAAAGGTTTCACCCACAAACCACTATGGGAGGTTCTACAGAGAACCCTTCTATGGTGTAATGGTTCCACACAGAACCCACTTTCCACCCTCTATGTGTGTTACCAAGAACCCATGTTCTACTAAGAATCCTTTTATATTCCAAGGGTTTTATCTAGAGTTTGCCAGTGGGTTCTACCAAGAACCCTATCATATTCCCAGGGTGTTATCTAGAACCCACACATGGGGTTCTACTGGGAGCCCTTTTATATTCCAAAGGTTTAATCTAGAAACCACCTAGGGGGTTCTACTGAGAACCCTTCTATATTCCATGGGTTTTATCTGGAACCCACCCAGGAGACTCTTTTAATATGGTACAAAGAACCCTAAATGTTCTTCAAGGATTTCGACAGTCCTTGACCCAGAACCTTCTATGAGAGTTGAGGAGAACCCTTCTATGGCGCAATGGTTCCATCCAGAACTCCTTGTGGAGGTTCTATCCAGAACCTTTCCACCTTCCAAGGATGTGACCAAGAACCAAGAGGGTTTTATCTGCTGGAACCCACTCAGGGGGTTCTCAAAGAACCCTTGATGAAAGAGTTCTTGAAGGATTCCGACAATCCTTGAACCCAGAAACCCCTGAGAGTTTGTAAAGAAGAACCTTTCCACCCAGAACCCCTCTGTAGGTTCTAACTAGAATCCTTCCTCCTTCTAATATAGCTACCAAGAACCTGCCCAGGGGGCTCTCCTGAGAACCTTTTCATATTCCACTTGTGTCATCTAGAACCCTTGTTGACATTTAGTTTGCTGGATTTTAAAAATGATTATTATTTATTTATTTTTCTTCAGTAAAAGATTCTTCAGAATCAAATGATTCAGAGTAGATCCTCATCCTTTAAGCAGGAACCCTTTGAGAACCCTTATTTCTAAGCGTGTGCCATGAGATCACCCTTAAAGTAATCCCAGTAAAAGCAAGAACATGGAGATGATGAATATGAATAATGAAGAGATTTAGCCTCACAGTAACATTTCCCATCATTCCCTGGTGCCCCTCACCCCCGAACATAATATGAAGTAACATTTCATTCCCACTGTTTGCTGCTCTTGTTTGTGTCATGTCCTGAAAGTCTGATGTTTTTTTAATGCTGTAAATAAATCGACCTTAGGATACAATTAAAATCTGCTTAACTGCCTCAGAGCGAGCGGTCGAAAATAGAACCGCACGACTGAACGGACAGAACAGACCAACCTCGGTCACCGTAGTGACAGCCTCGTTTGTTGTCACCAGCTGACGGCATTATCAGCCTGCTGAGGCCGCTTCCTCCTCTGCCAGCCATGAATGACATGATTTATTTTTTAAGCATGCATCAATTCTTAATAGGTGTCACTTGCAGCGGCTTTGTGCTGACTGGGCAGGAACTTTCCAGTGACATTGTCTTGTTTTACATTTTTATTGAGCGTTAAAGAAAATAACAGCCTCATTAACACGACAGCAGCTGCACAGAAAGGCTGCAACAAAGCCTGTAGTTGTGAATAATTATAACATCATACAGAAGTAAAACAAAGCAGCCTCCCTCCAGGGTTCAAAAACATATAAACTTATATAATTTATAAAGAGTGTCGTCCCGCAAACGAGCAGCTAGTTTCCCGGCTGTGTCACACTGTTACTGGAGCTTCCTCTGGTGACCGCCGCGCCGGCAGCACACTGAGGGAGTCGTATTCATTACTCTGCGTGACCTCGCTTCCTCTGGCGTCCCGCTGCCGGGGTCAGCACGGCCTGATGTGTATTAATTAAGAGGACAGACGAACACTCGCTGCAGAGACGTCTTTGTTAAAGACACGGAAATGAATGAAAAAATAATAATTTCTTGTTCCTAGTGTGTAACTGTTCAGATCTTCTGCTGAAGTAAGAGGAGCACAGCAGTGAGGCTACAAAAAAAAAGACTGATTCAACTTGTTTACTGCAGTAAAAGTGAAAAACGACAGACTCTGAAATGTCTCAAAGTAAGAAAGTAAGAAGTCGTCCTCTGAAGGACATTTCTACCAGAAAGTGTCCCTCTCTGTCTGTTTCGTCTTGTTACGTCCTGTTACGTCTCACATCTTTTCTTGTTTTATTCTTATTATGTCTTTTAACCTTTTTTTTGTCTTGTTATGTATTATTATGTTGTTCTAACCTTGTTGTATCGTTTTCTTCTTGCTCGGTCTCTTATGTTGTTTTCATCTTGTTACGTCTTTTATACCATTTTGTCTTATTTCCCAGCATGCTGTTTTTGTGTTGTTACGTCTTTTACACAGTTTTTGTCCTGTTATGTCTCTTATGCCATTTTGAACTTGTTACATCATTTTCTTCTTGTTACATCCTCTTACGTCCTGTTCCTTCATTTTCTTGTTTTATTCTTGTTTTTGTCTTTTATGTTACTTTTTTCTTGTTACATATTATTATGCCATTTTAATCATGTTATGTCGGTTTTTGCTTGTTCTGTCTTTCGCGTTGTTTTTGCCTTCTTATGTCTTTTTGTCCTTGTTATGTTGTTATTTTCCTTGTTACATCTTTTGCATCATTTTTGTCTTGTTATGTCTTTTATGTCTTTTATGCTGCTTTTGTCTTGTTATGAATCATTATGTCGTTTTTGTCTTGTTACGTTTATTTGGTCTTGTAACATCTTTCTATGTCGTTTTTGTTTTGCATTTAAACTAAAGTAACAGGCCTGTTTTGAAAATGTGAGGAGTAGAAAAGCAGTAAAAGTAAAAAGTTGTACATTACTTGTATCACACACTATATTGTTACTTTATAGACACTCAACAAAAATATAAACACAGCACTTTAGTTTTTGCAAAGATGATCCATGTACCTGACAGATGTGGCACATACAGATGCTGATTAAACAGCAGGATTATTACACAGGTGTGTCTGGACTTTCACAATAAAAGCACGCTCTAAAATGTGCAGTTTGATCTTGAAAAAAGACATTTATTAGTCACTGAACTATGGATGTTTCACAGGACAAGAAGAACTGGGATGTTTACAGCTTCTAAGAATTGTGTACACATCCTTTATCATGCTGCCATCTGTCTCTTGCGGTGTAAACCAGGACTCATCTGTGCAGAGAACGGTTCTCCAGACGCCCTCAAAGGTGAGCAGCTGCTCACTCCAGTCGTTTGTAACGACAAACCGCAGTCAGGTCGAGACGCCGGTGAGAATTATGAGCACTCAGCTGAGCTGGTTTCTGACCGTTTGTGCAGAAGTTCAGAAATTCAGGCGGCTGGTTTCAGACGATCCTGCAGGTGATGAAGCCTGATGTGGAGGTTCCTGGGCTGATGTGGTTCCACGTGTTCTATCACAGTGAGGCCGGTTTGGACGTGCTGCCAAATTCTCAGAAACAACAGCTTATGATAATGAAATGAACAGTTAATTCATGGACAACAGCTCTGGGGGACATTTCTGCAGTGAACACGCCAACTGCACGCTCCCTCAAAACCTGCGACATCTGCGGCACCGTGTTGTGTAATCAAACTACACGTTTATTAGAACACCTGTGCAACAATCCTGCTGTTTCATCAGCATCTCTGTGAGCCGCAGCTGTCAGGTGGCAGAGGAGAAGAGCTCGCTAACACCGATTTTTAACTCATTTGTCAGAAGAAATTGAGAGAAATAAACCTTTTTTGTTCATAGAAGAAGTCTGAGATCTTCTACTTCAACTCATGCAAATAATTTGATTATAAATATTGATGCACTGACGTGTTCATCACTTTAGTCTTGCAGCTGGTTGAAGTGGAGTTAATTTTATCAGTTGATTTATATTTTCTGATCATCTGCATCTGCAAAATAAGACAATTATTGTGGAGTAAAGAGTGTAAAGTAGCACAAAATGGAAAAACTCAAGTAAAGTACAACTACTTCAACTAATAAATAAAATGTGTGAAGATAAAACAAGATGATGCAGAAATGGTCCCTTGAAAAAAAAGTCTGTGAAACGCTGCATTAGACTGTTTAAGTAAAGTCCAGTAGTTCTACTCTCTCAATGTGTGTTTATGTCTGTATATAAAGTATATAATGTTCTCTTTCAGAGGGTGTTTGGATCCGTGGTTCCTCGTGTCCTTGAATCCATTTTACCAAGAAAAAAAACAAAAACAACTCTGAATCATCGTCAATACATCTGAACCCAGTGACCACAACATAAACCTGAGACGCTGCTGAATTATCCAGAGAAGTTCTGTGTTTCTGTGTTCAGGAGAACTTTAGAACAAACAACGTGAAAACTGTAACGTTCAGATGTGTCACATCACAGAAGCTCTAACTGCCATTTCACTGAACTTTTCAAACGCTCTTCTCTCGCGGCTCTGATCCTCTCCTCTCGTTACGGTTCCACAACGCCGAGCAGGAGTGTCAACCTTTCTCTCCATCACGCTGCCGGCAGCAACGTTCCTTTAAATGGTTCTCGATCTCATTAAAAATGAAGAAGGTGAGTAACAAATGCCAAACTCCTCCATCACATTCATGCCATTTTCAGCTGGACGACCCCCGGTCCTCCCACACTCTGAGAAATAAAACCGCTCTCTAGAACCATAAAGGGTTCTTCAGCTCCCTGTTCCTGCAGAACCTTTTTATAGAGTCAGAGTTCTACTTAGAACCCAGCATCAAAGTTTACAGCTAGAACCATCTGTGAAAGGTCTCACCCAGAACCCCCTATGAGAGGTTCTACACGGAACAATTCTATGGTGATAGGGCTCCACACAGAACCTTCTCTGGGCGTTCTATCCAGAACTGTTCTACCTTCTAATGGTGTTAAAAAACCCACCCAAGTGGTTCTATTGATGACCTTTTTATTTTCCAAGGTTTTTATCTAGAACACGGCGAGGGGGTTCTACTGGGAACCCTTTTACATTCAAAGGGTTTTTATCAAGAACTCACTAAGGGGTTCTATTGAGAACCTTTTTAAATTACAAGGGTTTCAACTAAAACCCACTCAGTAGGTTCTACAGAGAACCATTTTTATATATTTTATTGAGAACCTCTTTATATTCAAAGGGTTTTATCTTGAGCACACTCACGGGGTTCTATTGGGAACCTTTGTATATTCCAAGTTTTTTTTATCTAGAACACACAGATACCATTTTTATATTCCAAGGGTTTCATCTAGAACCCATTCACAGGGTTCTACAGCGAACCTTTTTATATTCCAAGGGTTTTATCAAGAACCCACTCAGGGGGTCATTTGGTACAAAGACACCTCGATAAAAGCTTCGAGATTTTCTTATGACTTTCTTATTTTTGGATGAAAAAGGTTCTTAATGGAACCCTTAATCTTACAAACAAACCCTTTCTTTTAAAAAAAATGGTTCTAAAGAAGCAAACGGTTGTGGGTAGAACCCTTTTGGAACCCTTATTTCTGAGTGTCCGTCCCTCCCTCCCTCCCTCCCGGTCCTCAAACACAAGTTGTGCATAAACGCCGTCCTGTAAATCGTCTCTTCATTGTGTCTCTCTGTGCCCTTTCACGCTTTTCTCACCCCCGGGCGTCTCTCGGGGGTCGACGGCGGCCCCCGGTCGTTGAGGGTGCTAAGACCTCTCTCTCTCTCTCTGTCGGTTTTACTTCGGTTTGTCAGAGGAACCCTCTCCACCTCCACCGGTCGTCCCGGCAGGCCTTCACACCACCGTCTCGGTTCCCTCCGCTCTCTCAGATGGGTACATTACTCCCATTCGTCGGGGGGGAAAACGTGCCCTAGTTTTTGCGGGCGTCTAAACCCCTTTACATCTGCGGGATTGAGATAGGGAATGTTTCATCCCATGACCAAACGGTTTTTGAATAAGAACGAGAGGCGCTTTGAACGAGGGATCTTAGGAATACTGACGTTTCTGTCACATCAAGGATGTGTTTAGGATTATCAGCGGACGGGCGGCAGCGAGACCAACACTTACCTCAAACACAAGAAGAGGAAGAAGGCGATGAGCAGCGCCACCATGGAGATGCAGTGACCCAGGAAGTTTATGATCACAGCTATTTGGTAGTGCATCTTGCCTTTTTTCTGCGGGGAGAAGAAGGAACACAGGATGAGTCTCTCGGGTATTTCTGATTCACAGAAACAATATTTTCCGGAGAAGAAAGGAGACTTAAAAGAGTGAAAATCCTCTTTTGTCTATTTTTTATTTCTGTAGAGCCGACTCCTGCTGCGCGCTTTCACAGGGACGAGTTTAGAAACTTGGCACAGTTTTAAAGGAGCAATAATAAACTGTACAATGTTAATAGTTACACTGTTTATTCAGTGTAAGAAACAAATGCCAAAAATACAACTTAAAATATTCTAATATGAAATAATATCAATAAATAACAGCTGTTTGTAACTCAAATAACCTGCAGTCATGAAGGGGTCATGAGACAAAGATCCTCTGGACACAGATACAAGTACAAGACACCCCACCACTCATACTTTGTCTCTTAGTGGTCATTTTGTGTCTTTGTGGCTGTTTGTTGTCGTTTTTCATCTTTTACTGATTACTTTTCATTTTTTTCTAATTGCTGTAGTGTTTTTTGTCTCTCTGTGGTCTTTTTTTGTCTGTTCGTGGTTGCATCTTATGTCTTTGTAGTCGTTTGTTGTAATTTTTCATCTCTTAGTGGTCGTTTTTAATCTCTCTTGTTTTTATGTCAGTTTGTTGTCTCTTGGTGGTCATTTTGCATCTCTTATTGGCTGTTTTGTGTCATTATAGTTGGTTTTTGTCCCTTTGTGGTCATTTTTTGTCTCTGTGGTAAATCTTTTGTCTATTTGAAATTGTTTTTGGTCTTTGTGGTTGTTTTGTGTCTCTTTGTAGTCACTCTGCAACTCTTTGTGGTTGTTCTTGTTTTTTGTGTCTTTGTGGTTGTGTTTTTTGTCTCCCACTGGTCATTTTGCATCTCTTACTGGTCGCTTTGTGTTGCTGTAGTTGTTGTTTGTCTCTTTGACTCTTTGTTTTTCATCTCTTTGTGGTTGTTCTGCATCTCTTTGTATTTTGTGCCACTGTAGTTGTTTGTTGTCTCTGTGTGGTCAATTTCTTTTGTCTATTTGTGGTTGTTGTGTGTCTCTTTGTGGCTGTTTTGTGTCTCTTTATAGTCATTAGTCATTTTGTGGTTCTACATCTTTTAGTCATTTCTTGTCTCTTTATGGTCATTTTTCATCCCTTTGCAGTGTTGTGCGTCTCTGTTCTGCATCTCTTTGTAGCTGTTTTCAGTCGCTGTAGTTTTTTGTGTCTTTGTGGACGTTTATGTCTCACATGTCTCGTCCTTTGGTCATTTTTTGTCTGCTTGTGGTTGTCTTTTGTCTCTTTGTAGTCGTTTTACATCTCTTGGTGGTTATTTTGCATCTCTCAGTGACCTTTTTTAAAATTTTATAAAGGTAGTTTTGCATCTCTTTGTGTTTTTGTTTGTTTTTTGTCTCTTTGTGGTCGATTTTCATCTCGTTGTGGTCATTTGTCATCTCTTTGCAGTATTTTTAGTATTTTTCCTCGAGTCAGTTCATGCAGAGGTTCTCATCCGAGGCTCCAGAGGCCTGCAGGCCTGTTCAATAATCCATCCATGATACTAATAATCCAAAGTCCTCATATCACCATACCGTCCATATGTCAGAGGAGCCTGTGGAGAGGAGAGAAGTGTGTGTTGAACGTGCACGCACTCACACACTGTATTCAGTCTCCACGTGAGGCGTTCTGGTATGACCGCTGCAGGTTCTCCACAGAACACGGACACATCTTCCTCTGAATCTGTGCCTAAGACCACTGTCTGTGACTCAGATATCCATTGTGATCGGATTTTCTCCACACTACCAGCAGTAATCTGTGCTGTAAGTGGATTTATGTAACCTACTGGTGTCTACGCCCAGATTAAACGTGGGCATGTTTAATCCCTGCACCACCCGCCCAGAAACACGCCATCTTTTCCCCATTCACTTTATTTTGATGCAGCAGCTCAAGTCTTTAACTCTTTCTAAGTACACGGTGATACCGTCTCTCGAAGGACACCGAGTCTTTCCCTTCTGATTCATGAACGTACATTGTGTCTGTGTCGATCATATAAACAGGGACATAAACAAGACAACAGATTATATCATTTCCTTTCAGAAACATTACAAAATAAGCGTTTTCTGACCTGCCACCTTTATAGTTGTGGGTTGATTTAATTTAGGCTCATTTCCAAACTGAGTGGGGCAGTTTTTGAAGTCTATTTTAATACAACAGGCCTGTCACAGTTCTTACATAATTGCGATTATTTGAGCTGACGGGAATCATTTTGCATAATTGTTGAGAATTATTTCTGTTCACCTGTAAAAACTAAAAACAGCTGGATGAAAAGTCATTTTTCCATCATCATTTACATGTTGTTTTAAGTCATTTGAGGTCTGACTGCAGCTCTTTTACAGGTTTAATGAAAGCGGGATCCACTTGTTCTCCATCATCAGTCAGGCAGAGTCATGTCTTTGAACATGTGTTCGCATTTTTGCACTGGTTTCACTCATTTTTCTAATCCCTTTTCCAAACACAGATCTCATAAGAAGACACAAATCTCTGTTGGGTAACTGAGCTAAACAAAAGGAAAACATCTAGAAATTACTTGTATAATTATGACTCTCTGATGCACCTGTGTGCTGCACAACTCTTCAATCAGCAATCAGTCCTGATCAATGTGAAAAAAAAGATGCCACCACTGTGTTTCTATTTTCAAGCATGAATAAAAGAGATTATTATAAAAGAGAGTATTTCTGAATTGCATTAAATTCTTTACTTGTTTCTTTGGTGAAGAAGGAACACAGAACCAAAGCTGTAACATGATGAATATCCAAACTCCTCAAGTCCAGGTGCTTATTGTCAGTTTTACATGTCGCTGACACGACATGAACACAGAAAGATCTGCACTCTCAGACACTGTTTATTTTATTTTATTTTATCTTATTTACTGTATTTCAACAGGGAATCTCAAACAAGTATGAAAAGTGCAGGTGCAGACTGCAGCAGGGTTTGTTCTCTCCAATAAAATCATCTTTAGAAGAAAAAGTACAGTTCATGCTGGGACACACTTGCTTTTTATGTCCGATACTTTGACTGTAAAGTGTCAACAAATGTCAGAGACATATAACACAAATTAAGGTTGAACAGGTTCATATTGATGGATGCATTTTGTATTTTGAAAGGATAATTTATTTGACCAGAAGTTGTGTTGTTTGATGGAAGTATATTTGCTTTTTGTTGCATGTTGTTAGTTTTGTTCATTTTAGTATTTTCCAAACAAAATGTCTCATATTCAGCAGCGACTTAAAGTTTAAGCCTGTGCATGAAAATGTAACTTCTGAATGGACGAATGTGTTCAAGCAAATGAGAAAAACTGCACCTTCTGCTCTGAGAATTAGCGGCTCTGACTGTTTATCTTGAGGTGCTTAACTTCTAATTTTCACATAATGTTACTTTGCCAATTTTCTGTAAACTTGTTCATAATTATTCAGGAGGGTCCTGTGAAAAAGATTGTTATGCATGACAACCTGTCGTTGTCAGTAATTGCTTTCTGTGTTTCAGTAATAGGCTTTTCTGTATTTAAGTTGTTTTTGTCATATTTTTCTGTGCAGTTTTTGATTACGATGCTTAAGTGGCAAACAGAGATGCACATGACCGATTCAAGTAAAGTTTGGACATTAAACTTAAACAAAACAAGAATGCAACTTCTTGACCTCTAGTCAGTTAAATACAAAGACAAGATATTTGATGTTCAAACTGATTAACTTTATTGTTTTTGGTAAATAAACACTCATTCTGAATTTGATGCCTGCAACATGTTCCTAAAACGTCGTGACAGGAGCATGTCGAGCTGTGATACATCACCACGTCAGACCACGTTGCATCAGACCAAAAGTTTTTGTCAAAAAGTATTTGCAAATCATTGCATTCTGCTTTTATTAATGTTTAACAAAAAGCCACAACTTTATTTTTTAGAATTGGAGTTATATTAGACTTGTACTTAAAAGAAACAGAAAAAGACAATTAAATCGTTAATTGCAATTATTTGTTTCATGATGGTTTCAGGCCTGGTTATATGTAGTGTAAATCACTGTAAGCTGCTTTAAACATGCTTTGAAACAATCACACCCACTTCAAGATGCGACTGGAAAGCTGAGAGAGAAAGCAGAATCTGAACTCGTCTCTCAAGTTGTCGCTTTTTGTGTGAATTCCTTCAAGGTGAGGCTGTCTAAGAGTGTGCATCATTATCTCCGTTAGTACATTTGCACATTGTGTCACGACTACAAAGACGCACAAAACACAGAGTTCTCGCAGAGAGAACAGGGAGGCGTCGTGATGCAGCAGGAGGACGTTACGACAGCTGAGCTTTTCAGAGCAGGTATAAACACTTCTGCCTGTGGAGCACCTCTCGTACGCGTCCTCCCAGCTGCACCTCGGCGTTTAAATCAAACTGCGCAGCTTCTGAGTGGGTCACAAGTACGGTGGCCCTGAGAGCTCAACACACTGCAGTTTAAAAAAAACACATTCAAATGGATAAAAAACAAGCAAATGGAACAAAGATTTTCACAGCGCTAAGTGTCAAGATAAGATGCTTCAAAGTGAGAAAACACAACAAACACAACTAAAACAGACAACAGCAGAAGTTTCCTAAAAGTGATGGACACAAACAAACACATTATTTGTTGTGAAGCTACTGAATCATCTGTCAGTGGTTTTGAGAAATGAGCAAACAATGGAAACTGTGTTTAACATTCTGATCTCATGATCCAGACATTATTTCAGATACCTGATTTTAAAGGGCCAGTTCACCCCCAAATCAAAAATACTAATATTATAGTTCCGATGTGAGTTGCAGAGTTTTGGAGATATCGGCCGTAGAGACGTCGGCCTTCTTTCCAAATATGATGAGAATCAACGGCATCTGCTCGTGAACCACCAGAAAAATACATTTGAAAAATTTGAAACCAGTGTCTCTTTCTACTAGAAAGAAATTAGTTCCAGTAGATTTGACAGTAGTTCTGGTAAATTCTACTGCAGAAAGAAAGTAGCTCCTCACAACCTGGTCTGTGGATTATCTTGAGTAACCAGAGGACTGAGTTTAACCTGGCTGAATCACCGTGGTAACTAATGCTGAACTAATAATCTGGTTGGGAATAGAGTTCCAGATTAAATTCGCCGTTCTTTAGCCAATTCTTTTCCTGACAATGTTCTTCATGAGCGACATAGATTCTAAACTGTGGAAAGACTTTACATATCCTGTATATACAAAGATGCTGAGCTGTATGTTAGCAAAGTCACCAAACGCTGCCGTGTGATGTAAAAATATAACATAATATAATGTAACAGCAGGACGGACTGTTGTTTGCTTCAGGTCATATAAACACTTTAATTGTTACACAGCAAAATAATAACAAAGCAGCTACAGAGCAATTTGAAAAATATTTCTAAGCTTGATCCTGTTTGTTCTGCACCGATTAGAAAAATGATTTGTCAGTCCTAATATTCAATTAGTAACATTCATTTGCAAAAAAACTAAACTGATTTCAACATAAGCTTCATTATGCAACAGTGTCAGACCAACATGTGTAAATTTGCTCCGGTCAGTTAGAAACAAACAGCTGCATTAAAATCACATTCAGTCGATCAGTAATTTTCTGACAGTGATTCTCTTTTGCTTTACTTGCAGTTTATGTTTTTCTATATTTTTACAGGTCTCTACTATAACGACTTGATCGTTTGGAGCGGGCGGCTCACGATCGCTTCACTTTGTGAGGAATAAGACTCAAACGACGCACTTTGAAAGCCTGAATTAACAAATAAAGTTGATACCCACAGTCGTGATACTCGTTATCTCTGACTCGGGTCGTGCAAAGAAAACCTGGTTGTGTTGAGCTTCGTTTATAGAACAGTGTTTGTGTTTTGTTTTGTTTTTTCAAATGCATTTTTTTGATGCTTTGAGCTCCACAAGCCAAGTGAAATTTAATCCCATTATAGTGGAGAGGAGACAGACATGTCTACAGCTGATATCTCCAACATCTGCAACTCACACCACAAAAATCTCGATGGATAAACGCCACTATATGCCAGAGGGGGCAGCTGCTTATTTCTAATGTCTGATGTAAAATACTGTATGTATTGTGTTTGTTCAGCTACACACTGACAGTACAGACATCTGTCTCACCTGTCTCACCTGTGAAACCGTCAACACTTTGTGATGGAGGACAAGAGTCAAATCAAACCGTGTCAAATACTCTGAACCTTCGTCAACATGTGGTGAAAGAAGCTCGCAGCGAATTTGATCCAAAGCTAATATGAGTCTGTTACATAAATCATGTGATTATTGTCGTCCTGGGAGACGTATATGTGCATCGCTGGTGTCCGGTCTCAGTAATGTAACCACCAGGACACGTCCACCTCGTCTCGTGTCCCTCGTCTCGTGTCCCTCTGCTGCACTAAAATACATTTTTTCTCCAAACAAGGACTGTAGATTCTGTCTCCACCCCTCCATCTTCTACAGCAGAGTGACGCTAAAATAGGGATCATTTCAAGGGTGGATTGACAGGAGGAACGATCAGAATGACGAGTGATTACACGTCGAGTGATTGTTCTTTCAGAGCGCACGTGAGCACGTGTGCGGTGATACAGAACCGACAAAAAACTGTGAACGAGAACCTGACGTGTTCTGGAGACACATCAGGACGTAAATCAGACGAACCGGAGCTTTAAAGAGATCAGAGGAGGACGAGACCCACCGCTACACTGTGAGATATACAGGTTCTAACTAGAACCACAGAGGGCTTGCCTCCGTAAGAGAACCCTTTTTGGTTCCTGGTAGAACCTTATAAAGGTTACACCCAGAGATCTCTCAAGATAGTTCTACCTAAAAGCCAACATAAAGAGTTCTAGAACAATCTGTGGAAGGTTCAACCCTTCTGTGGTGTTGGAGGTCCTATCCAGAACTTTTACACCCTTTAGGGTGCCAACAAGAACCCACTTTGGAGGTTCTATTGATAAGCTTTTTATATTGCATGGGTTTAATACAGAACCCATCCAGGGGGTTCTACCAAGAACCTCATTATATTTCTAGGGTTTTATCTGGAATACACTCAGTGGGTTCTTCAGAGAACCTTCTTATATTCCAAGGGTTTTATCTAGAACCCACAAAGGGGGTTCTACTGGGAACTTTTCTATATTTCAAGGGTTTTTTGTCTAGAACACACTCAGGGGCTTCTACCGGGAATCTTTTCTATTGAGAACCTTTTATATTCTAAGGGTTTCTAGAACCCATCCAGAAGGTTCTACCAGGGGGTTCTACCCAGAACCCTTTTATATTCCACAGGTTTAATCTGAATCTGATTCTGGGAACCTTTTTATGTTCCAGAGGTTTTATTCAGAAAGAACCAGGGGGAGTTTATTGAGAACTTTTCTGTATTCCAAGGGTTATATCTAGAACACACTCAGGACGTTCCTCCGACACCCCTTTTGTATTCAAAGGGCTTTAGCTAGAACATACCATGGAATTTTTTCTAGAACCCTCCCAGGGGGCTCTATCAAGAACCTTTTCATATTCCAGGGTTTTCTTTAGATACCACCCAGGAGGTTCTACTGAGAACCCTTTTATATTCCACAGGTTTAATCTTAAACCCACCAAAGGGGTTCTATTGAGAACCTTTATATATTCTAAGAGTTTTATCTAGAACCCTTCCATATTATGAACCCTTGATGAAAGAGTTCTTTGACGATTCAACAATCCTTGAAGAACTCTTTCTTCCAAAAAGGGTTCCTGAAGAACCTTTGACAAATCCTTTCTTCAGAAGCATATCAGCCGTCAGGAAGAACCCTTGTGGAACCCTTGTTTCTCAGCGTGCAGCCTCAGAACCCAAACCGACTCGCTCTCCGTCTATAAGAAACAACAAAGACACTTATCGTATATTTAAAAAAAAAAAACTCGAGCGAGTCCCAAAAGTAAAAAGAGGATTTTTTTTCTCCTCAAACAAACTTTCCAATAAGCCTTTGATCCACAGTTTGTGTCCCGGTGGAACCAACTCATATCTGCTCCAATATAGGCTGAACTTTAAAGACGAAGCCACTTCCACTCCCCCTCCCTCTTTCCCCTCATGTCAATCACGCCGCCGCCGCCGCCGCCACCTGGTGATTTATTTCATGCCTACAAAAGG
>JAJHUR010065586.1:357-12389 GCA_027495735.1 Lutjanus campechanus
GAGTATGAGTTTTAATAAAAGTTTGATGTCGGCCTGATAAGCTGATATATCAGTCTAAGCCTGGAGGCGACTGGGGAGAAGAGACCCTGGCAGGATAAAGAGGCTTAAACGAGGATGGATATACTGTATGTGTGCTCAGTCTGCTGTGGTTTACCCTGTCTTTGACCATGGCAAACCTCCAACACACTCTTCTCTCAACAGCTACTTATAAAAGTCCCGGGTTTACATTCCTCAGCAGGACATGTATATGTATCGAGGCGCTCAGCAGGAATTTCAAACGGGAAGATTAATCCCCGTATGCGTCTGTACGGTAGTAGGGCAATGGTTTATCCATCCACGGGGGTCTGTGGTCCAAAAAATGTTGCCAAATGCAACATTCCCCATAGGTAAAATATTTATGGGGTATGTCTTGTCTGCCCCTGATGGTAGCGTCTACGCTACAGTGCCGACTGGGCCCGGTCCAGCTTCTGCACAAAGTACTTTTCAGTATGATTTGAGCGCAGCACATCCAAGGATGACACCACGAAAATGAGCGTCCTTGTCTTCTTCTGTACACAAGAGGAAACGAAGGGATTTACCGTAACAGAGATTGAGACAATTTATGGGATGAGATGTGCTCCTGAGGCAAAAACCGCGAGGCGTCTGCCAGGGTGAAAGATCTGCGGATACACTGTATAAAAGCCAGCTGTGGTCGACGATCACTCTGCGGCGCCTCAGAATGTTTTAGCATGCGAACCAAACAATGTGCGGGCACATAACTGCCATGCTATTCAGGAATGCTCTTCATGAAGCAAATAATATGTGAACGATACAAATACATAAAAGAGGAAAATAATAATTTCTTTGATGGAGAACATTTCCCAGAAAATGTCTGATGTCTCATATTTTAATAATTTTTGGTGACCTGGTCTTAATAAGGTCTTATTCCCAGTGTAATAAAAAAAATCAAAGGACAACAAGGATGATGGGAAAGAAAGCGTTAATGCTTGAGGTTTATGCTGGCAGTTGAGAAATTCTGTATCAGTTTCATATTGAATACATTTTAACAGATGAAACTGCTTGATAATAAATGTAATGTGGACCTGTATTGCTGAATGTTTAAGGAACAACACGCAAGACATCCTAATAGACAGCTGGAGAGTACTTGTGACAGGCGTACCGGACCTTAACGTCCCCATTAAATTGCTAGTGGAGTGCTTATTGGCTACATATTTCCTGTAAAATAGCTGCCATGCAGCTAAAGCAGCCCTATTAGCTGACTCTAGTTGGACTGAGAAGTCGCAGCGAACACGACCCGACTGGGACCAAAACAGCCCATTAAATAAAGGCTAAAAAGCACCAGAAATAATGTGGAAAAAAAGAAACTGAGAACTATGATGAAATGTATGACACTGAATAAAAACTAAATCATGTGAAAGACAGACAAACAAGCCCGCAAATCTGTACATATCAGCGGAATCACACAATGTAGTCGAGCTCCTACATAATGTAACTGGATCAAAGTTGATTTAGCTGTCTGACCTGCTGCACTACAGTTAATAAGAAGCACCTTGCATTCTGTCTCTTGTCAGGAATGCTATCTGACGGTATGGGCTCTTGGAATAAACGGATTTACGGGCTAAATTCATCCACAACCCACTGAGAGTGAGATGAGAAGCAGAAATAAAACAGCTGGAACAAACTGTGAAATCATGCAGGCAGCATGCTGACATTTATAAAAAAAAAAAGGTGATCTAATGTAATATGATCAAGTTCTGTAAATATGGATGCAGCATTAATGGCACAGTTCACCACAAAACCACAAACACAAATAGTCCTCCTTGATGAACTAGATGGTACACGGCTTGTTGTGCTAAAAGAGCTAAAAAAAAAAAAAAAGAGTTTAAAAAAACTCGACAGTAGTGTCGACCTGGTTACTTAAGGTAGTCCACACTGTTTTCTTTCTACCAAACTACACCCACTAACTGTATCACCACGCAGAAGGAAGTGCGCATCTGCTCACGGACAGCCAGGAGGTCACCAGTAATGTTAACATCCCACCCAGTCACGAGCACGAGCCTCTCCACGTGTAGATGCACTGTTCCTTCTGCGTGGTGATATGGTTTATGGACGGTAGAAAGAAAATAGTTCCTACATGAAACTTCTCACAACAAACTCTGTGGATGATTTTAAGTAATCAGGTTAGGATTTCTGGAAAGAGACTTTGCTCTTGAGTTTTTCAAATATGTTTTTTTGTTTATGGTGCTTTGAGCACCACAAGCGACGTGTAGGGCTGCAACTGCAACAATTATTTCCATTATCGATTAATCTGTCAATCTTCCTCCTGATTAATCGATTAGTTGTTTGGTCCAGAAAATGTCAGAAAATGTTGATATATGTTTATCACTTTTTCCCAAAATCCAAGTTCACACCCTTGAATGTCTTGTTTTGTCCTCACCCCAAAGATAATCAGTTTACTGTCATAAAGGACTGAAGAAACTGGAAAATATTCACATATGACAAGCTGAAATCAGAGAACTTAGATTTTTTTTCCCTAAAGAAAAAGTCTCAAAGTAATTATTCGATTATTAAAATAGTTGGCAATTCATTTAATATTTGGAAACTAATCTATTAATTGACTAACCGTTGCAGCTCTAGATGAGTGCCATCTAATTGTGAGTGAACTGTCCCTTTAAACCATTTTTCATATATGTATTTTGACATGACATTTTTCACAGACTTTTCTTTCCTTGGATTTGTTTCTTCTAACACTACTTTCAGACTGACTTTCCGTCCGAGATTTGAGAAAAAGATACATCGCAAGATAGACAGAATGGATAAAATACTTGTTAGAATAAGGAACGTGGCCGGTGACTCCCCCTCATCTTCAAAATGTCTTTTAAAAATCTTATTTACCTTCCTCATTCAGTATGCTCTACCAGCCTTGTAGAGTTAGATACAAATTATGAAGTGATGTATAAAGACGCCGCTGTGCATATTCCATAATATATGTCTGTCAGATCAAAATTTATGGATAATATGGTGCCTGGCAACTTTTACTGTTATACTGTATATTTGTTTTTGTTTTCTTTTTCTTGCCAAAAAATGATTTTATAAAATCCAAGTGTCAACACTGCTTCCAGTCTGCTTTCTTTTGTGCCGTTATTGGTATAGCTATACTCTCAAATATTCAACAAATAGGTACTGCTGGGCTGGGAACATGAATAATATTAAATATGAGGACAGTAACAATGTAAAATCAGAGAAATATATGCTACTGTTTGTTTATGGTTGACATTAAATTTCTGAATACGAATGAGACCATTTCAGTAAATAAAACACACAAGTAAGCTTTCCAGGAACAAAGACAAGACGTATCTCACTGCAGAACCAGCAGCTTTTTCAAACTGTAGCCATGAAATCTGACTATGCCAGTTCCTCTGACGTGAAATGAATGCGGTGGAAGCCCAGCGGCCAGCAAAGTAAACAAGGAAATGGGCTATTTTAACTAAAATGTGATAATTGTTTGATTACAGCTACTTAAAGACATGTAACTGCAGTGAGCCTGCTGTTGTGCTGAAAGGACACTTAATCGCTTCAGCTGCTGGGTTTGGCTCGGTCATGTGCCCTGGACAGCAGCGCTCCAACGCTGCGCTTCATGTGCATTCTGTACAGCCTTCAGATAAGTGACTGACAAAACACTGAGCACTATGCAAAATCCAGTCATAAAGTAAGCAGAATTATCCTTTAAATGCGTTATAAAACAGCCCCGCTGACTGTAAAGCGGTTAAATAATATTACTCACAGATGAAGAGGCTTTTTACTTTGATGTGGGATTTTTCTTTGAATGCAGAGGAGGCACTCTGCATCAAACAGTACACATAAAGAGTAAACCCTTTTACTGCTGCTCTTTGACTCAAGCCCTCTGCTTTGCCATACTTCCCAAAAATTAAGAGGAAAATGTCTGTTTTTATAATTGGAAAGATTTATTTGTATGTACTTAATAACCACACATCAAACCTGCACTAATAAGCAAGTTTAAGTCCTTGTTATGCATGGATTATTAATTATGAGACTCACCATGGCAGCTTTTATCTGGTCAGGCTTCTGTCTTCAAAGATGGTGACCTCAATCTTAACAGGATTCAGTCAAGGAAAAGCATTTGAAGCAAGGACGGGTTCATTTTTCAATATTCAATTAAAGCCAACTGAAATGTGAATTCTCCTCACTTTGAACATAAGGAAATATAACCTCTCTCGTTACTGCAGCTATTGTGCATATTTTTCCATTTTTGGACAGGTCTGTGGAGCAGGATCAGCTTCCTGAAGCTTCTGGGTGGGTGTTTCCCATGACAACAGCTGACTTGAGCTGAGTTGAGGGCTGGCATTGCACGTTGTAGCCCTGTGAAGCATATAGTCTGCTTAATCCAGAGAAGAAGAAGAAGAAGGTAATGACTGTGTAAATGGCATTTTTGGTACTGGGAAAAAGACATGAAACAAGGAAGAGTGAGACCTCTTAACTTTCTCAGCGCTGAAGAGCAGCTAAGCTGGGTCTGACGACAATCCACTGTGTCAGCTCGAGGTGTTTCTCTCTTTGTACCTGTCAACCTGTAAGCACCATCATGCTTGTCGTTACGCTACAGCCAGCTCCAGGTTATTCATGCCCACAGTGGCGAGGAGGAGGATGTGCCAGGGCTTCTGTCCCAGTGGACATGTGGTGAATGGATTCGTCAGCAAGCAGATAACGTTACAGATCAGCTGCACTGGCTAACTAACAAGCAGCACAAGATTCACCTAGCTACCTGTGCAGATAAGCGGCTGCCAGTAAAAAAAAAAAAAGCTTGGTGATTAGATCTTGGTACACGCATACTGAATGCTTATTGGCTTACTGACGCCGATAAGCTTTACTCTGGCAACATTACATTTACATTGTATAATTATTGCTTCTTACACTCTTTGTTTACTAGGTATGAAAATCTGGCACCAAATGACAAGGCCTTTTTCAATACTCGATAGTAGTGAAGCAGTACTGAAGTTTTGTAAACTGCTGTGGTGGTTTTAAAAGGTCAATTTTGGCATTAAAAAGTATTTCCTATTATGTTTTTCTTTAAAGTCTGTGTAAAGCCATATCAAAAGTGTGTCCTGAGTGTTATTAACAAGACAGCCAAATTTAAATGATTAAAAGTGTACAAGATTAGGGGGCGTGTCCACTCCACTGTCTCAGTGTCAAACACCACCATGACCTGATAACGACCTGAAACATGGACGCTCTGTGTAGCAGCTTTATTGGACATGCCCAGACATGTTTGAGGCACCAGCGCCAGAGGACGGTGACAGGATGGTATGTTTTTTTTTCCTTCTGTGTCGGGTTGTTGGAACTGAAGTGAGCTGAAGTGAACTGCTGGGCTGATGACTGAGAGAGTCACTGAAGGTACATTTGTAACTGACCGTTGGCGAGGGCAGGGAGGTAGTGCTGTTCACCAAGCCATGTTTCAGGTCCGCCCCAAAAAATCCTGAACACAGAAATGGTGAACAACAGTTTAACAGTCTAACTGCACAATTCAGTACTATATAGTTCTCAGTCTTTTCATGTTTTCAACAACTATTTTCTAACATGTATAATGTGTTTGCAAGAAAAATTCCTTTTTTCCTTTGCAGACTTTAAAGAAGAAAATCTCTCTCCGCATCATTTGCAAAATCCTGTTTAACATACGGAGGAGGGACTCGTAGGTGATTGAAAAAACTTTCAACCCCTCAGACTTGGAGGGAAACGTAAATACTCAGATGGTAGTATTATTAAGCAGTCACATCATTGGACAGTTACAAATATGATCATCATGTTTCCTTGGTTCGAATGTTAAAATAACAGTTCAGGTGAGACATTCCTGTCAATCTCCCAGCGCTCCCGTGCCAAAGTCAGCACAGCAGCCCGACAGTGTCAGAGAAATAATCCAGATCACTGTCAACCCTGTAAAATCATAGGCGAAGAGGGGGAACAAAGCTCAGCTGTGAACAATTTCAGTCATATTTTGTTATCCCTAATCTCCCAGTGCCGCCCACTTGCAATTAATTGGGATGTTGAGTCACCCCACACACACACACACACATTCTCCAACCCTGGTACAGCCAGGATGTTGGTGCACCCGCTGATTTTATGCAGATGCTATGGATTACATACTAACTTTTATCTGGTGTTTTTACAGGGTATCCCTACATAGCGCTGGATTTCCTGTAAGCCGCCCGGACTGCTGCTTTCCATTTTCATCCAGCAGTTACAGGCAGAGACGTGGTGGGGGCAGAAGGCCTGTAAATCACTACATCTATTAGGTCATTGTGAATGCTCCTTGTTCTACTTAAAGCTGTGGTGTGATTACATTCGCATGTCCTGATCTCAGGGTATGTTTAACAAGTTAAAGTTACCCAAAACATTCAACATGTCGCTGCTCTTTCCCGCACATGCTCGCTCTTGCGTAACAAGATTGTTTTTTTATTGTAAAAACATTGAGTGTGTTTCTAATTTGTTTGTAAGGGCAGCAATCTGAGTTTAAGTTTACTCTTACTATTGTTTTCACTGTGTTTCCCATGAAGTATGGAGTCAGATAAATGCCTGAAATTAATCTATTTACGGAATCATTGTTCGCAGTTTATTTACAGTTAAACAAGGCTTAACAGCTAAGGCTGAGTGAAGAGAACAAACTGTGTTTTCTGGCTGCGACACGGACTGAGGGCAAGGATACGACTCGCAGGCCTCTCTCGATGGGATCGGTGAGCAGGAGGCCTCGTGGTGCGTAGATCTTGTCATTCTGCTCCTGAATGTACTTTGCAATCTTCTTTAAAACCTAAAAGGGAAAAGCAAACACAGTCTCAGATACATTTCTCACGCACATTAAACCACCAGTGTAATTTGTAACAGAGTGTGTAGACGTGGATTTTAAGAATTATGGACTTTTTCATGTTCAAATCATATTGTGTAATATATAATTTTATATACCTGTCTCTCTACACATAGGTCCTTATTTATCAGTTATATTTTTTAACTTTGCACCACCAAAAGGTTGCAAAAAACTTGCACACTGTCCAACTTGCTATGTGCACAGCTGGCTTAAAATTACAATAACTTAATGCAATAACTCAACTGTGCAAAATACTGCTGATTGTTGTTTGTTTTTTGTTGACCGTCGGTGATTTTCTGATGTGATTTTGTCTTTTATGTGCTGCAGAACATGAACCTGCTGTAAACCAGTTTTAACTGAGTCAGGCCTGATTAATTGTAACTAATTTTATTGTTACCCTTAATCTTTTCCTGTGCAATAATAAATGAAAAATTCTGTGAATTTAATTAAAATTCTTCTCTATACTATTCTTGCATCCTCACAGATTCATAGATCCGATTTCTCAGAATTATTTACACTGTTTTTATACATTGTAGTATGGTGTACATTTTACATATTTTTTCCCCATGCAATAATATATTTTAGTGCTGTGAAACGATCCTGTGAATTCCTGTTTGTATAATGTGCAACAAAATCTATGTGCAATTATCCATTTTACAAGGCAAAATTATTTATATTCTTCTCAGAAATTACCCTGCACAGATGTCAATTTATATGTTTAGGTGAAAGGTGTATTGATTATAGTTTGTGTGTGTAATTTTAAACTCTATTCCATATTTTGTTCTATTTTAGACTTTATCTTATTTTTTATTTTATTTGCATTTCTATTCATCAGTCACTCTTTTCCTTGAGGTGTTGTAACAAGGGAATTTTCCCTGGTGTGCAATCAATAAATATCATCTAGTTTTATCTTATCCTATTGATGAGTTGATGTTTCTTTTTTAGACAGATCCTTCAAACTGTTCTGTTTTTGTTCTGTCTTCTACTACAAGCTTTATTGAGCATGCCTCTATGATATCAAGCAATATATTAAACAAATTATGCCTTGACAGCATCAAATCATATCAGATTTTATATTTTAAAAATGCTATGTTGTATTATTTGTTTAGCTTTCCAAGTTTGTTGCGCTTCACTGGTTCCAAGTGGGAGAAACCTGATGACATTTGACTGTAGCGTAACAGACTGTCTGTGTCATTAGGTTATTAGTCCATGACATTTTCCTATAAACAAGTGTCTCTACACTGGATTATCTGGACTCTCTGGCAGCGGTGTCAGAGAAGAGGATGCTGTCTAAGTCGCATATCATCTTGGACAATGTCTCCCACCCACTCCTGGTCAAACACTGGTCCTAATGTATATTCAGCACAAGAGTCACTCCACAGAGATGCACCACATGAAGTCATTCCTGCCTGAGGCCACCAAACATTTCAACTCCATCCTCAGAGCGTCAGATGCTCTGAGTCAATAAAGTGGCTCTTGGACAATATAATACAGCAAATCCTCAGATTTAAGAAGCTAGAGCCAGACAGTAATTTGCATTCTTGATAGTAAGAGCTTGATAAGTGTCTGAAATGATTAATAATTAACAGTACCACTTATGATTCATTTTCTGTCCATCAGCTAATCGAGTAATCAGCTGATCACTTCAGCTCCACAACGTCCAGTTAAGTGTTTGTTTTTCTGTGGTAGCTACTGTTTCTACCTGGAATCAAACGAGCAAATCTTAGTCCGGCCAAGCGAGCAACCAGAGGACCCATCTCACTAATCCAACACATTCTTGGGCTGAAAAGTTGAATCACAGACTCCATTTTTACCCTGGTAACGACCAGTCCATTTAAATTGCATGACTTTATGAGCGCTCATAAAACTAAAGCTAAGTCAAATGTTTTTCTTTATCCCAGCTCACTCCTGTCCACTAAAAGACAAATTCATGGACCAGGAAAAGACCACTGACATACGGATCCATTTATAGCGCGCATGAACTGAGCCAAAAGGGATTTTAGATGTACACAAATCATGGTTATTTGCTAGCTCTCATAGAGGTCATAACATTATTGATTTACAGCCAAGCTGAAAGATTCCACACAGCAGTACAGCACAACCTCTGACAGTATAATCCACATCAGTCATCTTCTGATGTCACCTACACAGCAGTCAAAGCAAGATCCAGGATCTCTGCTCTCTGTTTCTGAAACGGATGGTCATTATTACAGCTGGGAATCATTGGAAATGGTTCTTTGTGATCATCTGATATAGACCTGTAGGGGTTTTGAGTTTGGGACCAATACCAATTTTCTACAAAACACCTTTTTTTCCCCATTGATTGATGTGTTAATTTTATCATGGAGAACTGTTAAAGGGGTGGTTCACCCCAAAATGAAAATTCAGTCATTATCATGAGTAGATAAAGACTGAATTCATGCTCACTGAAGGTCGGGTTTAATTTTTTAGTTCACAAAACACTGCTGGAGTTTCACAGGAAAACAGTGCTGCAGAATCTCCCAAACCATTGAAGTGAATGGTGACCAGTTTCCAAATGTAAAAAAAACAACCCCCCCCCCAAAAAAAAGGGGCATAAAATGCCTCCATACTGCTTGTCTGGTGTAATCCAAGTCTCCTAAAGCCCCCACATGCCAAGTTGACTTGAAAGATGTCATTTACATCATGTTTACAGCCTAAATCTTCACTGTAGATCAGAGATGGGCAATTATTTTTCATGGGGGGGCCACATGAGAGATTTATCAGGCTGCTGTGGGCCAGACACAAATGATATAAGGTCCTAATAATGGCCAAATCTCTAATAATGGAACGGTCAGAAGTGTTCTGTATAGGGCATTTCTACTGTTGGTCCTTTCTGAATTGCCATGTGGTGAATATTTTGTTGGTAATGTCCAAAACTTGATGTTTTACAGTGTACCATGCATGTGGCATACAGGTTGCAATGATAGTAGCTTTAAAAGTAAAAGAAGAGCAACTTAAACAACATGGATGTGCAGCACCGAGTGAAGAAAGTTACAGTTTAATATAGAAGATACAGTTCATTATCATTACCAACGAACACAGCTCTGACCCCTTTCAAAATAAAGGTCTGATAATGGTTTAATGGTAAGCAAAATGCTAATGACTCTCTTTGCTATTTTTGTAATTTTTGGTATTTTCATGATGGCCTTGCGTCTGACCCCCAGACCACATTTTGCCCAGGTCTGGTGTAGATCCTTAGCTTGGAACCATGTTCACGTGCACACCGTCTGAACTGGGTGTGTGTGGTGTGATGGTGTGAAACTCCAGCAGTGTTTTGTGGCCTAAAAAATTAAACCCGACCTTTAATCCCCATGAGGATGACGGCGTTTTTTGGGGGGAACTATCCCTTTAGGAAATATATTTCTGAACTATTTTTCATGGCAAAGATGAGATGAGAGTGAGAAGGAACAGACTTTTTGAAACAAAAAAACCTGGCTAGATCTTCATATTGTTGATGAAAAATAGCTCAAATGGAAATGACTGAAATGGATTTCAAAATAAGTACTTAAATCAAAGCCTGTATATACTCTGGTTAATGAATAAAGAGCCGATGAAATCACAGAGGCTTTTCTAATCCATGACTTATCTTCCTACGTGGCCTGGGTTATCTTCCCAGTAGCAGCACGGCGCCAAACAGAGCTGGACCCTGAAGATAGATTTAACCACACCCTAAAGTGTCAGGGGCTTGGACAAGTGGGGTGACGATGAAACTAAACGACAGAGACATCAGGGATTTGCTGAAAACAAAAACAAAAAAAAACAGGTGGATATTTGTAGTTCTGCTGTGGAAAAAGTGAGCGTGTAGCAACGTTGGGAAAGAAGCTGTGTTGTTTTTAAGTTTGTTAGGGCTCAATCTTTTATTTCAGATCTTTTCAGATGTTTCACTGAGGCTAAATACAGTTTTTGAAACAAACACACTTTGAAGGATTTTGGTTTTTTTCTTTCTTTCTTCCAATCTGTTGTCTTGTAGGGCAGTTTTCTTTAGTCTGACTCCAAAAAGAACAAAAAAAAAAAAAAAAAATCAGGATGTTCTTTTGATTTGTGGCTGCCTGCAGTTCGAGGCGTCCTCAGTCCTGCCTCACTAAAGACCTCAGAGAGCCCATTTATAAACATTAAATCCCATAACTCCATCAACCAAAAATTGAATTATACCGTACAGACGTTCATAAAACTATTATACAACAGATTATACAACCAAACAGATTGCAACATCTATTAATGTGAGACATGTCGGCAATTCTAAAGCAATTTCTAACCAATATGGACGATCTCTGGTGCACTGAGAATGAAAATATCCATCATGAATCGTGAGAGTCTAAGACAAATCGCAGTATAAGGAAGGTGTAAATGTTCCACAAGTTGTTACAGGAGAGGAGAAATTAACTGGAGACGCGGCATTTCATGTGAATATCCACTAAGCTTCACAGTCAAATACTAATCTTTCAAGATTACCACCTCTAAGTGTTTGGATCACTTTTTCTACACCGACACGCCTGAGTTAGGAAACAGTTGGTCTAAAATGAGGATCAGAAGGAGGGGTAAAATCAACATGTCTGATGGCTGATTTATGCTGTAAGAATCTTGTTCTTAATTGGTCATATCACTGGCATTATGTTATGTAGTTGTTTTGCTGTTGTAAACTGTACAGTATGTCTACTCTGTATACCTTTACATATGTCAGAATCAGAATTAGGTTTGTATAGTTTTGTTCTTGGTTGATAGTTACGGGGTTTAATGTTGGGAAAGGACCCTGTGAGGGTTTTCAGTGAGGCAGCTCTGAGGACGCCTCAAACTACAGGTAGCCACTGTGTGATGCTTCAAAATGTGCGTGAGAATCTGTTGATGGAAACTCAACCATGAAACAAAAGGATTTTTGCATAAAAAAGAAGGCATAGCTGGGGCATCTGTGCATCGTTAAATCCTGTCATTGAAAGCTGAATCAAAAGATCGTCCTAACTGATTTGTGATGTGTGAGCCTTTTTGTAGTGTTGTAGTAGTGTTTGAAATACAGCTTTGGTTGCGCACACCCACATTCTCTTCTAGTCTCTGTCTGAGTGTGATGTTTTCAACTTAAACGTTCTTATTTGGTATTGACTGAAACTTTTTTGACAGACTTTTTTGAGGTTTTTTTTTTTTTTTT
>JAJHUR010065756.1:441-11014 GCA_027495735.1 Lutjanus campechanus
ACACACCGGTCAGATACTTGCGTCCCTTTCTAGTGAGTTAACGGATAACACGGTCAGTAAGTTTGCTGTCTGCGTGAATCAAAGCAGAGAGGTCACTCCAGTAGTCAAATTCATGCAAATAACACCTTAATTTAAAGAGGTTTATGCCTTTGATCAGACTGTGGCATTATGATATTCATTTACACGTACCTGCAAAATAGGTGGAGCTGGAATCCTGGTGATGAAAGGACTATTTGTTGAGCTAGCTAGCTGGGTCACTAAGTGGATTAGTTTAAACTTTACAGGGGAGAAGGGTTATATAAAATTGGATGTGGCAACACAGCTATGATAACATCTTCATTTTTGTCTTTTTGACTCTCCAGCTCTTTATTTCCCCCACACTCAGCACTGTCAGGACACTTTACAAACCCATCAAAGTTGAATTAGATGTGAAAACAATGTGAATTTACTTCTCTTCCGTGGGCAGATTTGCCAATTGTGGGTTGCACTAGCAGAAGGCTACGGAAGTTAGTTGAAATGAATTCATTTTACTGAAATGTCACTGTTTTATTCACTGACCACGCGTTGAATCAGGTTATGTAACATTCCTCCTGGAAAATTCACATGATCAAATAAATGTCAGCCTACAAATAAACTTGCAGAAGGAAACTGAGGCTGGAAATCTCATTTATTTATACCAGCTCAGGGGATTGTCAGAGAGGCCTTTGTCTAACCATGTTTTAATATGATATATCTCAAACCCAAATAAAGAAACACCGAAGGAACAAATAACTTTAACATGTAGTCATGTACCGACCATGTTCTCTGCCTTAGTGTTGGTTTTCATTTACGCTCTTTGTTTATTGTGACCCTCAGCTGAAAGTTCAGTTTTATTATTGTGTCTTAACCTTCGTGTGATGTTCTGGTGGTGGTAGAGCTCATTCCTTTTAAATCTCTCACTACTGGCCCCTCATTCTCTTAATCTCACAAACTCTGGAGTTCTTTATCCAGCAGTCTTTCTCTTTACATAATCTCCCCAGTTCCATATTTCCATAAACTGCCTTCGCCTGCTCTTTGTTTCTTTACCCTATATTCTATATGGTCCCGTATGCTGAGAAGCAGTTTTCAAAGCATATTCCCTTTCAAAGAAACTCTTGGGTTTATTTGGAGTGGCTTTAGTGCAGAAGAGGCTCCAGTCCAAATATTAGCCAGTGGATTAGACACTTGTTGACTGTAGCTCAGCTGGTGTCTTGATTCAGCTGGGGGGTCTAACCCTGTTGTTTGTTACCTTTCCTGCTTCTCTCATGGAAAACAGAAATATACTAAAAACACACGCGAGGATGACACTGTATGCTGCCAGTTATATGTTTGTTTGCATAGCATATCTTGTGGGACAATGAAAACATAAACAAGTGCCTCTGATAATATTCTGCTTGTGCATTTTTAGTGTTACACATACATAGTTTGACAAATATGTTAAACACACTAAAAGATTTTAAGACAATAAACAATAGCAACTTATAGCACTTTGGCTCACGAATACATGGGGGCAAGTTTGATCAAAATCAGACCTAACTTTTGATAATTCAATTTTATATAATTTATTTTATTTGTTTATTTATTAGGGAAATTTTAAGTGATGAACAGAAACAACAACAAAGGTAAGAATGACGGATCTTTGAGCAAAATCCTAACGTTGGCATGCTAACATGCTCACTAAAGACAATGCTAACATGATGTTCCATGTTCACCATCTCAGTTTCATGTGTTAGCATGCTAACATTTGCTAAATAGCAAGGGTGATGGGACTGTTTTGCACATATTTGGTCATAAATTTGACAAATCAAAATTTTGGCCTCTTGCGCTATATTGAAAGTTCGCTGAAGTTATTAAAATTCATCCCATTCAATCCATCCCACAGTTGTTGAGATGTAACACTAAGAAACACAAATGTCAATCTCATGGTGGTGCTGATGGAAAAGTCAGGGAGGATAATCATCTGGGAAACATGAATGTCTTCACAAAATTCTATGGTAATCCATCCAAAAGATGTTGAGCCATTTCAGTCTCAACCAAGGTGGTGGACTGAATGAAAGACAGACAGACAGACAGACGGGGGTGCACAGTACCTGTTAGAGGCTGTAAACCCATCCACATGGGATGCACCTGGCAGTCGATGTAGTAAAGAAGTAGTTTGTACCAGGTAATGGTAATGGGGTGGATGGATGGGTCAAACAAACACCGGACTTTCACCCAGGAGACTGCGTTTTTCTGTCCGATATGAAACCAAAACATTATTAAAAGTTTGAAAATACATACATTGACACATTACATGTGTCACGTCATGTGTCTTTTGTCTTGAGAATCATTTCATTGGCACCATGTGATGTGCCTCAAACATGGTCTTATCCTACCCAAGTACTTTTTGTGCCTAAACCTACCCAAACTGTGGACATTTCACAGTATAAAGCATGTGTAAAAAAGGCTTTCTGGCCGCGACTGATACAGCTGCTAAAAGTTAGCTTGCCCTTTTGTATGAGTCGCCGAGGGGCAGTGACAAGTCGTCCCTATGTGATGAGTCGGGATGAGAATGGGCTGAAGGAGCAAAGTAACGTCACACACAAACCTGCATCACAATCATGACATTAATGAGTGTTAACTGTTCCAGTGGCAGTAAAGAAATCTGCCACTTTTTCACCACCCGTTGTGTGCTGTGTGTTATCTAGGTCAAGTCAAGTCAGTTTTATTTAAATAGCAGCAAATCATAACAGAAGTTATGTCAGGGCAGTTTTCATGTAGAGCCAGTCTAGACTGTACTTTTTATGATATTATTTAGAGTAACAGCTCCTGCTAAGAGCAGGCACTAATGCAACTTTTCCTTTTATTTGTGTAGAGCCTTTACAAAATGCTTCTCATACAATTAATATCAACAGCTTGGACCTCACTAATGCTCCTGTGCATATTTTGCTATAATTATTATTATTATTAATAATAAAGATATAATATTTGTTGCAATAAGTCCATATGTAATTCTAGTTTTCTTTCTGAGAAAGCTGTTTGTGCTCTCAGGGGTTTCCTCCTCTCCTTTCTCTCTGTTATTGTTTTTTATAACAAGTACTTTCTCTGTGGATTATCCAGTCCAGCTGTGTTGATTTGTCAGCAGTGATGTGAACAGAGACACAAGGAACCAAAGCACCTGTATGTCTCTCATCCATTTTTTCTCTTGTCACGCACTTTCTGTCTTCTCCTCCTCACTGACTCCTTCACAGAGCCAAGATTCCATCAACTGACGGACCATAAAACATTAATGCTCTCCATTTGCCGTCTGTGGCACTATTTTATGTTTCCACAAGCTCAAGTTTCTACTTAAAAAATATATATGTATATATCTCTGAGGAATAAAGTTAGTTAAGAGGTAACATCTTCTACAACGTCAAACATTAAATGAAAATTAAAATCAGGGGCATGAGTGTGCATGTGTGTGTGTGTCCCGTGCAGGTGAAACCAATGAAAAGATCAACTGCTAAAATTTCCCTTTTACCATGTTCTCCTTTACCGTGAGAAATCTGCAGGAACCTCACACTTTGATTTAATTTCCACAGCCAAAACGGTTAATGAAACCAGAGGAATGTAAATATCACCCTCTATGATTAAAGGTCAGTCAGTCTAAAAGTATCTGTTTGAAGAATAGTCTGAGTCTGAGCTCACATCATCAGCTGTAACCTGGATAGTGGATAGTCAGGGATGTACAAATTGTATCAACCCCTCAAGTTGAAAGAAGTTTGAGCAGCAGATATTTTTATGAAAAACATTCTCCAAACCAAGGAAGTGGAAGAAAGGGGAATTTTACACACATACACACCTTGGATTAGGTTGCTTGTGCTAAGAGCGCATTTATGAAAATAAAGTCATGGCCAAACAAGTCCTTGAGAAAGGTGTTACAGTGCAAGCAAATTATTATCAATTATCACCAATTGCAATGGCAAATTACATGAGTCAGCTGTAAAAAAATTAATCCCACCCATGTGCCTAAAGCCAGCTTTATAATTTAATCACTCTCTGATCTTATATGATTTAAAACCTTTCAGATATTGTCTATAAAATCTCCTGATTTGAAAGAAACATGAGTCTGATTATAATCATTAAGTATTAATGACACAAAGCATTTAGTCACTTTGTGAGATATTACTGTACCACACAGAATTACTGTCATCCATCCACATTAAAAGATCTCTCTCATCAATAGCCTATCTATTACTTAACATTTCTATTCCATCCATCCATTTTCTTCTGCTTATCTGAGGTTGGGTCACAGTGGCAGTAAGCTGAGCCTCTCCTCAGCAGCACTTTCCAGCTCCTCCTGGGGGATCCCAAGGCCTTCCAAGGCCAGATGAGATATGTAATCCCTCCAGTACATTCTGGGTCTACCCTGGGCTCTCCTCTCAGTTGAACATATCTGGAAAACGCCCAAAGAAATGCATGGAATCAAATGCCTAAACCATCACAGCTGACTTTTTTGACTTGGAGGACCTCATTCTGTCAGTCATTACCCAAAGCTCATGACCGTAGGTGAGGGTTTCGAAGGTTTATTGACTGGGGAATTGAAAGCTTTGCTTTCTGACTTAGGTCCCTTTTTACCACAACGGTCTGGTACAAGCTCCACATTGCTGAAGAGCCTGCATCAATCCACCTGATCTTGTGAAGAAGACCCTGAAAAACTTGAACTCCTTCATTTGGGGCAGCAACTCACTCCCAACCCGGAGGGAGAAATCCACTCTTCTCTGGCACAGAGTCATGGCCTCAGATCTGGAGGTGCTGGCTCTCATCCCAGCTGCTTCACACTCAGCTCCAAACTGACCCAGTGCATGCTGAAGGTCATGGTCTGATGAAGCCAAGACAACCACATTATCTGCAAAAAGCAAATATGCATTTCTGTGGTTCCCTAACCGGACACTCTCATTACCATGGTTGTGCCTTGAGATCCTGCCCATGAATATCACAAACAGGATCAAAGACAAGGGGAACCCTTGGGGGAGTCCAGCACCCACTGAAAATGTGCATAGACACAGCTCTCACTTTGGTTATATAAGGATTATTATGGATTACTGGAGGCCTGTAGCCATGGCCTCCAGTAATCCATACTCCTGCAATACCCCCACAGGTTACCCCAGGGGGATACAGTCATAGGCCATCTCCACCAAGTACGCAAAACACATGTAGATTAAATGGTCAAACTCCCATGACCCCCCCAAACACACACACACACACACACACAACCCCCCACAACCCAGCCAGAGCACAGAAGAAGGAGAGCTCATATGGACAGACAAATATCTTGTTTGAAAGCTAATCAAGTATCATAAAATATGTTCACAAGCAATTACATAAAGACAAAGTCTTGTGATGACTGTATGTTTCATCAGAATCTCCCGATGGAAATGACAGCCAAGTTTTTCTACATTTGTGAACACTTCCAAACAACTTTCAGCCCTGCCTGCTGCAACAGGTTTCTCCTTGTTTCATGAAGCTTGATGTTACTCATGGTCATGGTATTCCTCAAAGTGTTAGCAGTTTGTCTTGTGTTTTATGCGTCTCCTATCAATTAAATTCTTGCCTAGAATCACATTAAAGAATCACAACATTCGACGCTGGCATATTTCACATGGACCAGCCCCATCACATCCCATCTCATCCTCCTCTACTCCTGGCAGGGTCGATATCCTACCCTGACCTGCAGCTAACAACTATCCACCTGTACCACAACAGGCAGGATTTACTGCACACATAATAACAGTTAACAGCAGCAGCAGCAAAGACATTCATTCACCTACATCTCAACAGATTTACACGCTCAAAGCCAACAGCACAATAACTTTAAACTGTTGAAAATAACCTGTATCTAAACACCACAGCATTTATAATGCAGGGACACTCAATTAAAGCCAACTGCACAATCACAATATGCACTGCTGTCAACCAAAGAGGGGAAAAATTTAAGCCAGCTCTAATATTAACAGAAACAAACCCTAAAAACTCACATTTAACAAAACCCAGGAAGACTTTATAACCCCACATTCATTTTTTCATGGCTCTGCTTTGTGCAGAATCATCCACAATATCATCAGAGCTCAAAATATCACATATCAGTTCACTTTTAACTTCCACGAGAGAAAGTTGCCTCCAGGCCTTGTAGTCCTCATTTCATTTTCAATCGACCTGGACAGATGTCATGCCAGGTGTCCGTCTGCCAGTTATCGTATCGCCCAGTTTGTATTTTCTCCGCTGCTTCATCTGGATCAAACAGTCATGTTTGTCTTTGAAACTTTAACGTCTCATATAACTAAAAAATGTTCATCACAGTCATGGCCAAAGAATAATTGTAGTTTATAGCATCAGTCTCAAGATTTACTTCCTTTTTCTCTTTAACCCTCTTCACTTCAGTAATTTGCTTTTTCAGTTCTTCATGAAATTTTGTTTTTTTGACTCTCAACTCTGTTCTGTCTGTCGTGATTTCATTTGATTTTTTCCTTCTTCACCTTTGACATGGATGGATTGAGGTCCTCACTTTCTGCACAGTCTACATCACAGTATTGGGACGATGAAACACCCCAATCAGATGGGCTGCTCCAAAATCAAGTGTGTTGTGGCCGACAGGTAAAATGTACTTTTTAATTTTTCTTAAATTATTTCTTCTGGTGGCAGCCTTGCAGCTCAGTAGGTCAACCGGCCCATCTGGTATTTGCTAGAATTGCCAGATTGCCAGTCCGAGCCTGAAGCCTAGTATTTAATGTTCACTCTCCACAATTTATGGCGCACACTGTTGTTGTGCTGTCTCCTAATGTTGACTTATCATCTCCTACTCTCAGGGAACTCTATGATAAAACCTGACACCAGGTTTTTAGGTGAACAGGACAAAGCTGCAGCCTCAAGGGTCACAACATGCTTCTCTCTTTCACCCACTCATGATTTCACTTGATGAGACAGGAGTATCTCTTTCCCAGCAAAGCTTTAATCTAAGGGCAGTCTGTCAAATTTTATAGCTCCAAACGTCTGCAGTGCTACAGGCAATGCAGCAGTCTGAATATTTGGTTTTATGGTCCAAATATCAAGAAACTGAGAGTAGGTCAAGAGAAACAGTTGCTATCTCAGAAGACAGAATGAAGACTCGTATCATTTAGTAACTAAACAAGAAAGTTATCAAGATTATGATGAGAAAACAGACTAGATACTGAGACATGTAAGTTTTTTTCTGAAGATTCACTGAGCCCTAAAGTCCCTTTTCTCTCTGCTGGTATTTTAAAGCTTCCTAAGTCAGAGCTTTTTTGAAAGTTCTCATTCTCTGTAGTGTGGACAGTTTGTCAGAGCTTCCAGCCAAACAACCCTCAATCAATCCAGTTCATTAAACTGCTTTAAATCACTTCTGTCTTGTTCTACATCTCAAACTCAAGTCAGCTTACTTCATATGCAGCTGTAAAACACCCCTGTACACATCTGTAATGTGATGTTTTTTGGCGTTTGTTTGCATAGCAACCGTTGTTAGGATTTCACAGCTCATTTATCAATCATGAATCTGCGTCGTCTGTAAAGACTTAAAATGTGAAGTAGTATTTTATTGCCTGCAACGACAATGAGTGATTTATAACTGGGATGGTGGAGAGTCTTCTTCATAGTGGATCAGCAGCTGATAATGTGTAATGGATCTCGGTTTTCTTGCTCTAGCGATGGCAATGTTGGTTGGTTGGTTGGTCGGTCCACCACTTTGGTTCAACTATTGGATGGGCTGCCATGAAATTTAGTGCAGACAAAATGAATTGAGAGCTTTGATCCTCTGATTTTCATGAACTGAATGGAAGTTGAATGTTGTTTTGTAGCCAATTAGCAATATTAAAAATTAAGTGAAAGCCAACCTGTGTCTTTAGAATCACTGTGCAACAAACCTGTAAGATTAATGAATTTTCAACTAAAAGGAAACTCGCATCAGCACATGATATAAACATACATGTACTTTATATGTATATTTTGATATAAAATCTAGTGCACACCGGTTTTAAAGTTATAATATCTGGTCCCCAAAATCATGTTTAGATGCCATGCATGTGCAAAATTGCAAAAAGCATTAGTAAGCATGAAGAAGACAGTCTGGGAACAGCAATAACACAGTTGGAGCGGAGTTTGGCGTTTTGACAGGAGGGCCTTGTGGAACTGGTTAGCATTTGGACTGGACTCATTGTGAACTTCGTGATCGACAGCTCATATGATAGCCATGAATCATATTCCTCATTGTATCTTTATAAGCCCTAGAGGAGCAGGATGAACTTCTTTTTGCTGGGTTTTACTGTGGTTTGTGCAAGTTGCTTTCATTGTGGTGAAAAACACTGGCTTCACTGTACGTTGTTGCTACACAATAACTCCTTTTACTGGTTTTATTCTAAGAAACAGTATCTGATCCTTGGAACACAGACACCATTTTGGATGGACAGATGGATGACACAGACTTTCTTTTCTGATCCAACAGGTCTCATAGCTGCTTCTACGCATGTCAAAGGTGGTTGAGGAAGCTCTTGTTACTGTAGATCAGACTTTACTTCTGTGCGCTAATGAACATATATCCAAATGTAGACATGTAGGCATGCTGATGAAGCAATGTCACACTCATCAGGACCACCACAAAGTGATACACGGAGCTGCAGCCCAGTGACTCAGCTTCTAGGACTAAATCATTCATCATCCACTGACAGCAGCAGCACTCAACAACACACTCAAGGCTTTGCACACTCGGCCGCCCATGAGGCATTAACTAACTGTGTTGGTGCAATAGATGGCTGTCATTTTGGGATTAAAGTAACAAATACACCTGATGCACCATCAAGCTTTTCATTCAGTTTCAACCCCCCTGGTTATTTTACTATCATGATGGTGGCCTCACCTGCCTGCACACACCCATCAACGCCCGTTCTCCAAGCCTCTGTTGTGCTGCATCCTAAGAATGTGATATTTATTCTTCAAGGCCGTCGACACAGATACTTTTCTTTATGTCATCTGTGTGATCACATGTGGTGCAAGTCTCCACATCTGTCATGCAGGTGAGGTCATTTATGATGAGGACTCCAGGGAGGAGATTGAGCTGCTCCTACTATACTGGAGCCAAATGAAGTCAGTGGAACTTAATGGGGCACTGCGTACGCACCACTTGGACTGCTGGGAGTCATGACAGTGACCATGAAGGCTGAAATCAGGCGTGATCAAATGAAAAGGACAATCATTTTTGAGTTCTCCATAATTATTCCATGATCCTGAGAAAGAAAAAGCTGTTCTTTGGTTCTAAATTATAATGTTATCTCAAGAAATCTGCCCTTTGTTTTCTCAAGATAATAAGATAAAGGAACCTGTTCTGATTAGAAAACTAGCTCTGTTATTTTAAGATAAATAAAAATAATTAACTCATGACCTTGAAATAATGGCATTCAAAAATAATGGCAAAGACGTCTTCTGTACAATGTGATGATTTCTTCTTCATTTCATCTATATTAATTTTTATATTAAAGGTGAAACTAACAGGATGTGAAGCCACAAGGCCAGTTTTTTCACTTTGCACTGGAACTTTTTTCTAACATAACATAACATGGCTATATGATCGTATAGTACATGACTATAGGAAGCATGTTTTGGTGTAGTGGTAGCAAGCAGCGGCAACAATATGGGGGAAAAAATCATTATCATTTGTTATCAATTATATGTCAAAACCTGAAGTTTATAGGAAGGTTTCCACATCTTTTAAGCAATTTTCAGAGGCCCACTGAAACTTAATTAGTCTGAAATCTGAACATCTGGAGAATTGAAAACAAATGAAGTGTTTTAGAGCACTGTGAACACATGATCTCAGTTTGTGGAGGAAATATACAAAATTTAAACCTGCAACACCAAGCTGCTGGCAGCTACAGCCACTCAAGTGACCTGATGACGACATCTTGCATTTTCTCCTCTTTTTGGAACAATGGAAAAACAAAATGGATTATGCATAGATTGGAACAAAATCTATAGTTGCGTGGGAGCCATTTTTATCAAGGCATTTCTTCTCTTGATTCAACAAAACAACATCCAGAACCTATTTACGTGGAGCTGAATATGATCTGTTTCATTACGTGTAAAGAGTAAAGGTTTTACCAATCGAAGCTTCTCCTTGATTTATTTTTTTTTTCCTGTAGCTTAATGCTGACAACATTTCAGAAAATACAGTGAATCAATAATCACAAATTGGACATATAAACCCTGAGTAGAGAGTATATTATAGTATGAAGGTTATATTGGTCAATATCAGTAGGCCTATGTGTGTTTGTGCATGTGTAACACGATTTTTGCACCATCTTGACAACAGTCTAATATTTTGAAAATGTTTTGTGTGTGTGTGTGTGTGTGTGTGCCCACAGGTGCCAGATATCGGTGTAGGCTGTCACCACTTTATAATGTTTGTGTGTGTGTCATTGATAAAGCCTTACACCTCTGTATATTCTAAATATCTCCATGGCAATGACATACAGGAATGAGTTAGAGAGGGCACTTGTCCATATGTGTGTGTGTGTGTGTGTAAGGCTGT
>JAJHUR010066040.1:941-11713 GCA_027495735.1 Lutjanus campechanus
GCGCCTGCTGCGGACGGAGTGATCAGATTCGACAGAGAGCATGGCAGAGAGATGGAAGGCACCACCCTCGTCTCGAAAATCGTACAGTTTGCTTTCAAAGATTATACAACAACACAACACAAAAGAGGAGCTGTCTGCAAAATCTGCAATGCTAAAGTCACGGATACTGCGAGCACCACATCGAATTTTATCAGACATCTCAGGACAATACACAAAGAAAGGTGAGTAACGTTAACATGCTGTGAAGCTTGCTAGATGGATCAAGTTAACGTCTTGACTATTATTTTTTCGCTATTTGGCTGCTGACAAGAGAGTACTCGGCCAGTGGCTTGATAACATTTTGCTATCGACGATTCCTTACTTAAGTTTAAAAAAGAGTTTAAAAGTTTAAAAAGGAGTTTAAAAATCTGGCGGCAACTAACGTTAGCTGCTAACGTTAGTCAAGTGGCGCTAGTACCGGTAGCTAGCTCTCACACCAGAACTGACTACGTTAGCATATTTGCCTTTATGGATACTAGTGTTGTCCCCCCTCCCATTTTTCCCAGAGTTGTTCTCTTTTTTCATCATCTGTCCCGTGAGGAAGACACTCTCTCCCAGGACACAATTTGTCCCGTTTTTGGGGGGTAATGGAAAAAAACTTGGTTTCCTTCGTTATACAGTTAGTAAGGTTCACATGCGTTAATATGATTTTTTCTAAGTCTCTTTTTTCTTCGCGTTTTTTTTCACCTGGTCGCTCACAGCATGTCACCATGAAACTCCTGGAGAGCAGATCAGGGGATACGTTAAGTTAGCTATGCATTGCTGTGTGTGGAAGCATTTTTTTCCCCTCTGCCAGATCAGTGCTTCATCATGCAACACCAGAGACACGGTGATCTATAAATTACTGCGACGGATTTCTCATCCCCCAGCGGTTTAATTCAGAGTCTAAAAATATAGCTTTATCCCTGCTTGTATCATAACGTGGACAGACAAACAGACACACCCCAGTGTTGACGTTCGAACATGAGACAGTAACCATGGAAAGAACGCCGATCTCTCTCTCACTCTCTCTCTCTCTCTCTCTCTCTCTCTATCTATCTATCTCAGCTATCAGCTTACTTTAAAAAGAAAAGATATTGACTCTGAAAAACAGGATTGGTGAAATACAGACATTTGAAAAAAGTAATTAATTTGATAATGACTTGACTTGTGACTTGACTTGACTTGCTTGACTAAAGCTATGCTTCGACTTGACTTGCTTGATCCTCCTTACAGACGACTTGGGACTTACTTGAGACTTGAGGGGTAAGACATGTGACTTACTTGGGACTTGCATGTATGGGACTTGCCCCCATCTCTGCTCAATACTGGCTTCTTAGCAGCTAGTCTCCCCTTTAAGCCTTGTTCCGTCATCTGCTTATGGTCATTCTGGAGACTTTCTCAGACTCTGATCTAGAAGCATTTATCTCTGCCTGAAGATCAGCAGTGGTCTCCCTTCTGTCTCTAGTACTTCAAATCTTGAGGTGTCTGACATCTGCTTCAGTTAACTTTCGTTTCCTGCCTCTTCCTTGGCACATTTTGTACCAGTCTTGGCAGTTGACTCTTAAGCATACTTGACCACACTGTGAGAACACTTAATGTCTTTCCCTATTTGTCTCAGAGACCATCCAGCATCATGAAGTGCTTTAATGCAGACTCTTTCATTTTCAGTGACCTCTCCACGTTTTACCATTTTGAACAGGAATGAAGAATTTCAAACTGAATTCACCTTTTTATACCCAAATTTGAGCCGGCTCACTGGGCTTCTCTGAGAAGTCAGAAATTAATCAAGCATAACATTCAACCACTAAAACTAATCATTCTGTTCAGGAATGCAAGTAAATAACTATAATCTGACATCTTAATCAAGAACTAATAATGTGCTTTACTATTTTTTCTGTTTTTTTGTAAAACAGTAAATTTGAAAATTCATGGATAACAATAATAATTATATTTTAGCATTAAAAATATCATTTTGGTTAAAGAGCTTCTACATACTGGTGTATTAACCATTACAGAAACATAAAAAATGATTTTGGTAATTATCAATGCTGTTAATTTAGGCTAGCTGTGGCATAAACCTTACATTGGGTGGTGTTCTAATACATTTGTTAAGCACTGTATATACATAGTGTATCATGTCTGTTGATGACAGCTGAGATATGCAGAGACTTTTGTGTGCTGTGACACTGTAATTATTATATTAACAGTTATGGAACCTATGACAGGTTGTGATTAGTTAAGGTTTCCCCTCAGCCAGCTGGTCCTGAGGCTCATCTCATCTAACAGCACAAGGTCTCAGGACAGCCCTCACACAATCTGGCCCAACCAAATTATAGCTAAATGAAATCAAATTACTTTAACTATTTGACATCTACCACAAAAACCTCAAGAAAAATGTAATTCTATTTGGCTCTAAACAGACAGTACATGGTGGCAAACTAACTGACCACAGTGACTGATCTGATCAGACAAAGACAATAACTATGTACAGACTCAGTGATCACAGACTGGCCATAGAGACGGGGCGACACAGACCTGGCTGCATAGAGAAGACAGGCTGTGCAACATGTCCTGCTACACTGTAGCAAATATGAAAATATTAGGGAAAAGTTATCCACAAAAGTTAAACATAAACTCTCGATACACTCTCTGATCAAACCAAAGTGAAATATCCTCTGGGAGAAAATAATATCATCACCACAGAGGCTGCAACATATGCTTGTGCATGTCACAGCAAGGAAGAAACACAACAACACATGATAAACATTGTTAATTCTCCTCACAGCTCACACTCTGCCTTTCATATATTGCTAAGATCTTGATTTGAATTGATTCACTGATTCTAAAGAAAAAGAAATGATTTCTATGTACAGTAGACCTATGGCACACACACACACACACACACACACACACACACACACACACACACCAGATTGGTCTAGCCAATTATCAATCAGTTATCAATCCTTCATGAATACACACATTCAAATACATGCATGTTGATTTCTGCCATTTCCTGATTCTTTTTAAATGTACTATTTACTTCATTTAACTGTATTTTTTATTTTATAATTGTGTTATCCACGATGCTTTGGCAATATTGTTTATATGACATTCAAGCCCGTTGAATTGATCTGAATTGAGAATGTAGGCAAACAGAAAGTATAGAGAATCAGATATTATGGTTTAATGAACTGAGCTCATTATAACACCACGCATCATGTTCCTAAACGCCCAAATGCCCTGAAAACATCTGATGTGTGTATGAAGTACACCTGTTGTTTTTAAATGGCTGAACGCACACAAAGAGCATTATGAGGCCTCTGACCAACCTCTGACTTGTTTTAACTTTGGAGAATCAAATGAGGACCAAAGCTTTATTTCTGTAGCTCCAGTACCTGCTTGAAGAGTGAAAAGTAATAAATTAAAAAAGGCATGTAGGCTGCAGTCACACCTAAAACTAGTTTAAAAAAAAAATAGAAGAAGAGTGTTATAGACTTGCAGCAGAGTGAGATGGAGGGAGAGAGGGAGAGAAAGGATGCTAATTAATCATAAATAACTGAGATGGAGGGAGAGAGAGACATAGAGTGTTGACGTGATATAATCTTTTTTGATCATGAATCCTGATGTTACTGGACAGTTCTGTGGCTTTTACACTGCAGACTGGAGTCTCTGTTAACAGTTAACAAACAGTTAATAAACAGACAGATCTGTGTTATATAAACTCATCTCACTACGTCACGTGTGTCAAACTCAATGCTCGCGGGCCAAATCTGGCCCCTAAGTTATCCTGGCTGGATAATGCGACATCTGTTCAGTCATTATATAGACTGACCTGAAAAAAGGTGGGGATTTTTTTTTCTCTAGGGGACAATATTTTATCAAAGAAATGAATTATTAATGATAATACTAAACAAATGAAGAGATACATATAAATAGCAACATTTGCCCAAACTACTTCTGGTTCTCTGGTGTTGGCATTTCAAATCTGATGCCTGCAGTGCACCAAAGGAGCATTAATTGACATGAGTCAAATGAGGTGCATCATGGGTCTTTAATATGTATTATTTTGACTCTTGTAAGTATGTTTAACACAGGGAGAGCATCTTAAGTCTTACTTCTTTTTCAGTCTCATACAAATTTTAATTTGTTGGTTTTATTTTTTTTAGTTATACCTAATGTTTCCATTTATTTGCAGATTAAAATAATGTATCTCTTTGTTTATCTTTACTATAATATGACCTTTTTTTTGTTGATGTTTTAGTGGTTGGTATGCAAAATTTTAGGCTGTGATTCAGATAAAATATTATATCACAGCCAGTGTCATTTTATTTGACACATTTCCTGGAATTTCAATGACAAATGTGTTTCTAGACAAAAATGTAAATGTCTTCCTTTGTTTAACTCACTGAATTAAAATCTGATAAATGAACAAAAATCTCTGCTGGCTGATAAATCTCTATTGTCTATATGAACATAAAGACCAACCCTGCTGTTACCAGGGAGGAGTTTTCATGTGATAATGTGTCATTGGTAAGACCTGAGCTTCATCATTTTAGCTGCAGTTCTGACAGTGGTGGCTGGTCAATAGAGGGCGCTAGTCTAGTGCACCGTCCCACCACTCCACTAGACCTTCACTGAATAACAACCATTCATAACTTTGAATATATACTGCATATTTTTTTATGAGTAAAGTAAATATTGTATAGTTGGTGAGTAAAATGTACAATCTGCAATAAAAATATTCTCTGTTTTCTGAAGTCAAGGGTCGTCTAGACTGGGAATCAAGCTGCACACACAGAAATCACACACAGACAAGTTGACATAGAAATCAAGAATTCCCAAACAAAAATGTGGACACTACTGTCTCGTGTCCTTATATCGGCATAGGTGTTTACTTATGCTAATTAAGAACAGCTGGCACTTATGAGGACAGTAACATTCATGATTCTAAGAACACAGATACCAACAATTCTGTGGTGTAAGAACATGTTTGATAGATATTAAAAATTTGCTCTTTGTCTAAAACCTGATCTCTCTAGTAGTTTTCACTCTGAAGAATGGAAGATTTCTACATGAACATCAGCTCACAGAACAACAGTTATGATTACAGCAACATCACCTCCAACTTAAGTAGGATCACCTCCAACTGCCATGCCATTTTACTGATGACCGCACCCTCAACTGCTTTGACTACAGCAACATCACATTTGTCTATGAGTGTTGCGAAGATGTTCGATTCATTATGGATGTGGTGACATGCAGATTCATCAATATCAGCTCTCCTTTGACCCTCATGGCCATCTGTGCTCTTTATTCTCTGGTATGTACGTGAAGATTTATATTTGATATTTACTGTCCATGTTGTGTGTCAGTCATACCGTCTGTGACCCTTTTTACACCTTGCTTTAAAATCCATGTTTGGTGATCAGATTCCAATCAGTTCGTGTTTGACCACATTAAAGTGCAGGTGCTAATTCGCCTACAGTGCTTTGAGGATGGATTGTGATCTGTTCAGCCAAACCACCTCAGGAGGTGATCTGGGACACATCGTGACCACATTAACCACAAGTTTAAATGTACACGTGTTTTCAATCTACACACAACAGCATGTACTGTATGTGCATGGAAGACTCAGTGACTTTTAGCAACTTTATTTCTAAAAAGTGACAAATTCTACGACTTATCTGTAAAAGAATAAGAAAATAAATGTAGAAATTTAATGTTAAATATTTGTTTGATCTTGAAAATATTTGAATAGTTTGTTTGATCTTCTCCTCTCCTTTGTACATTTTTGTACCTGTTTGAGTGGGATGTATCAAGGTGGAGATAACTGTTTCTAATCTGATGGCTCGGGCTTTTGTAAT
Organism: Lutjanus campechanus; assembly: GCA_027495735.1. Classification (NCBI taxonomy): domain Eukaryota; kingdom Metazoa; phylum Chordata; class Actinopteri; order Lutjaniformes; family Lutjanidae; genus Lutjanus; species Lutjanus campechanus. The sequence goes on from JAJHUR010066040.1 coordinate 6,830, forward strand.
GATCTTTAGATCCATATTCATTAGTGACAGAGGGTGATAGCTGGAAGGTTGAGTTGGATCTTTATTAGGTTTGAGTAGAACTTATATAACGGATGTATTCATGTGCAAAGGAATTTCTGATGTATTGTAAAATTCAACAGGGAAGCCATCAGGTCCAGGTGATGGAGTTCATCTATTGTCAATGGAGTGTCTAAGGTGTCTGCATCTTGTTTGGGTATTGAGGAAGGTTTGTATTTCATAAGTGTCAGGGTCTGTATTCGAGGAATATAAATTACTGTAAAATAGCTGAAAAATGTTATTTATTTCTTGTGGGTTATTGGTGGTTTCACATATTATGTGTCCTTTAAGTACTGCCTTACCTGTCTCCCATAGTCGTGATGATGAAATTTCTGGGGAGTTGTTCAATTCCATAAAGGATAAAGGAAAAAAAAAAGTTACTAAAAGATAGAGATGAAGAAAAGATAAGATATAGTAGTTACCATATCTGCCTCGGTAACAAGCTCATTTCACTAATGTCAGACGCTAATACGCTCGTTCATTTCAGGACAGCATTAACTTTACCTTGAATTTAGCATATAGCGATGTGTCGTGCTCCCGTAGATGCGCTGTCATATTAGATGTATTGCCTCCTCGGGCTACCACTGACCTCAAGCACGTTTTACACGTCGGTTCTGGGGGCTCGCCTCCTTCAGCCATCACACAGCCTGCAGAGCCTGCTTGTCACTCACAACAAACGCAGGTGCGCGGGGGGACGGCCGCTTTATGCTGCAGCTGCACACGGCATGAGGGACCTCTACTTTCTCCCTGACGAGACGTCACATTAAAAAAAAAACGCTCATACCGCAGGAACGGTATGACGGAAAATTTTAGTGGTTTTGAAACCTTGACTTTTTCATACCGTGGTATACCTTGAAACCGGTAATCAGCCCATGCCTAGGGACAACTTCATGAAATGTCATAGAAACAGCTGTTCTGCTTCGTGCATCTCTCTCTCACACACTCTCTCCTTACTGACTGTCCTTTCGGCTCACTGTCGTTTCCCTTCTGTCTGTGGATTGTTAGAATTGTGAGAAAGTGGAATGCAGACCAGAAGTTATATTTGCAACAACGGAAAGCTAACAGGAATCAAAGTAAGATGTTAAGTCTATCTATCGGTTAGCTCCGCTCCGTGTCAGAACCACAGACAGCGCAGCGGTCACGGTGGCGCACACAGCATTGTGTTAATTAGTGACAATACATAAAATGTGTGAATAAACACAAAGCTTTGCCATATTTTCATTGTTATTATTTATTTCAGGACCATCATATATTAGAGCTCCCCCTAAATGTCCCAGATGAGGCTTTCAGGGGAGCTCATGTCCCTTTCAGGTGAGCCCGGCTCCCCCTAGCTCCCCCGTAATTCGAACCATGATCTGCGGATCAGATGATAGATGACATCTTCTGTTATATTCACCTCTTTGCTCTGGTTGCCAGTGTTTTGAAAGGTAGCCCGAGAAAGGTAGCTATCCATCTGTCCAGTATATGTGAAGCTATTTCTGTGTCTGACCATTATATTACTATATAATTCTGAAGCTCCTCAAACACTCTGTGTCCATCTTGTTTTACAGGTATTTGGTCATCGCCCACCCACTGTGGTACAGCTGCAGACAAACCATCATAAGCTCTGTGGTGGTCTGTATCCTGGTCTTGAGAGGTTCCACTGTGCCCTCATTCAAAATGCAATCCAACAGTTGCAGCCATGGAAAGAGACTGTAATGGCCTGGCTCCATGTGCACTATGCAACACCAGATGCTGCAACTGCTACCTCAACATAGAAAAATGCCTACCAAGTTGGACATTCTTCCCCTCCCGACATGGTGCATGCACATAATCTTTTCAACCAGGAGAGAGAGTGAGGAGTGGGAAGCCTCATCATGTCCCTAAAGCACACCCCTACTACATGCCCATGTCTACCAGCATCCTTCTGACAAACAGCCTGGTGTTAAATACTACAAGCCAAAGTGGCACAATGATTATGTTGAGCCATGACTTTTATCAAGAATTATGGAAAGCTGAAATTGCTGTAGTGACTTGATAAATGGTTCTCAAGGTTTGAAGTATTACTGGTACTAATCTACAGCGAAGGTTAATGGTGCAAAACTTGAGACACTGTCGTCCTGGTCTCATACTATTGCTTATATCCCCAGGCTGTTCTAACATAGGGCAATAGTGCTTTTCAGGAGGTAAATTCATATGTTATTGCATGGCCTTGTTGAATGCTTGATTCAGATTGGTCAGTTGTTGGGGTCTGTTGTTTCATTGTGGCGGGCCGTTGCTATGAACGGAAGGCCGTTGCTATGGATGTAGCTCTGATCAAGGACTCTGGAGGAGCAATGGGATGATTTTTGAATCCGTAAAATCATTTTGAAATTCTGATTTTGTGTCAAATTATTGATTTTTTTTCTTGTAATAAGTGATGTGCAGCAGATGCGTCATTGTTGTGGGATGGGTCCCCTCAGTGTTCCTGTGTCACCTGATTGGGGCTTGTTTCATGGTGGTGGCCTGGCTGTACATTATCCCTTACTTAATGTATTATTGCCCGAGGTTTGGTTTGAACTGTTGTCTATGTGAAAATGAAAGTTGTAGTTGGTGCTTTAATGTTTGGCCTTTGTGTTTGTTGTTTGTTTGCTCTTTAATTACCATGTTATTTATGTGACAGCACAATTTATTTATTTATTTTTATTCTTTTTGTTTTGTTGTTTGTTTTCCTTTTTTTTTTTGCTTGCTTGTATACTTCAGTTTATGATATGTGCCTGTTTTATTATAATTATTTACATTGGCATTGTTATATGTGCTGTTAAAGAGTCTAAAAACAAATAACTAATTATTCACAGAAGTATTACTGGTAATGCACCAGATCTAATATATATTTTTTTTTTTAACTTCTTGTTCTTCTTGTTCCCTCATTTATAGTTGTGCTACTTTTGCACCACTAGATGGTGCTGTTTTAAAGCAGATTGACTGGATGTGCCTGCCACTGCTACTGAGAATGAGATTTTGTTTTTGCTGCCTCTTTAAGTAAACAGCTGTTGTTAAAGACTATGACATTATTTTATTCTTCCTCCACAACCTCAGCAAACAACACCAAAAATATCCAGTCTACTCCATCCATTATTGTTTTATAATCCAAGAAGCAAACAGCTATTAATCACAACTGAGATACTTTTAAAAACTCTGCTGCTCTCATGGTATCTGAATGATGTGGTTGGGAAAATTTGGTGCAACATAAAGAAAAAAAGGTAAAACATACCCTGAAACAAGATTAATATACAGTATATGGCTTTCGGTGTTCTTCGTCATTCTCTCCTGTTGATCCTAACTGTTCCTATGATGTAATTTCCATATTCATGCTTTCTCTCTCTCCGTTGTGCTAAAGCAGGTATAGACTGTTATCAACCTGCTACATGTTGTCACACACCATATTTACTGCACAGACTGTTTGGATGCAGAGGACGACACATCAGACGTTGGTGTAGGGAACTCATCCAGGTGGAATCTTGCAGCTTTCACAGGTAAATTTAATCAGACTACTTTTTTCTTATATGTAAAGATGATTAAAAAGGATAAAAGAACTGCAAACTTTTATGAAAATGAAAATTCAATGAATATTCAAACTATAACAAGTAGTGTTTTTGTAGTTTTTTTTGCCGACCAAGTACGAGTACGAGTACTGACATTTGAGTACTTGCCGATACCGAGTACCGATACGAGTAATTAATAATACCATAACAACAAATTTAAATTATGATTTTTTATTTTTTCATGCTTTTACTGAAATAAAGGATCTGAGTATTTTTTCCATCACAGCAGGTCAGTGATCAGAGTTTCAGTGACTCTCTGTGGTTCAGTGAATACACTGTTTTATTTATGGCTACGGCGGCTTGTCACATTAAAACATCTGAACCACAACATCTTAGAGCAGTGCACCGCTTTCAATCGTATCTAGAAGGGAACCCTTTATTTACAAAATTGTCGCGGGATTCGTTTCCTTTGTTTTCTGATAAAATAATCAAACTTGCGTGATCTTTCACGTGTCTAGGGTTCCCTTCTAGATACGACCCTCTCTGTCCCTCTGTCAAACTAATGTCAGCAGACTGTCTGTGAACAGCATGTTACTCTGTACTGGTTCACACACACACACACACACACACACACACACACACACACACACACTTGTGCGGACACTCAGCTATAGTTTGTGACCAATTTTGACATTTTTATTTTTTTTTAATCAGTCCGAGATGACGACGGCATCCGCGATTGATTAGTGATCAATCTGCCCCCCCCTCACCTGTTCGCTCTGCTGTGAGAAGGTCTGACAGTTTCTGACAGAGAAACACAGTCTCCTGTTTAATATATAGAATTACTTATACAGTTGTGTAATCCTGTAAGTGCACCTGGTTGCCTCCCCCACACGCGGCTTTCTGCGGTGAGACAGACAGGGTAAGAGAAACACAATGGCCTCTGCATGGAGAAGCTGTAACAGGCGCTGTGACAGGCGCTGCTGCCCTGTCATAATAAATTACATCAGAACTTAAACATCACAACTTATTAATACTCTGGTCTTGAATAATGTAACCGTTTAATACCGAATTTCAGTACCCACACCTATGTACGAAGCACAGTGCGCTAAAAATCCCGGGTCCGTATAGGACGGCGTCTGGGTCCGGACCCGGACCACGGTCCGCCTGTTAGTGCCTGTTAGCTTACATTATTTTCTCCTCCAAACGCACACCACGTCCACTTGCTCAAGCTCTTGCAACCGCACCGCCTCTTCCTGGTACTGCGTACTGGCTGACGTATAGTAGGTATCGGGTGCTGTCATGAGCGAGTATTTGACGAGTA
>JAJHUR010068034.1:7094-17378 GCA_027495735.1 Lutjanus campechanus
TTTTTTTTACATTTTATCCGTGGTCTCCATTCACTGCCATTGTACTGGATTTGGCTGCAACGCTGTTTTCTACTGAAACTCCAGGATTGTTTTGTGAACTGAAGATCTTCACCCATCCTCACATTGGCACAGGGGTGAGTACATATTGAGTGGACTATCGCTTAGTGGAATATCGCTTTAATAAGGCAAAAGTATTTTTTATCTGATAATTTGATTAATTGATGGAATAATCAATAGAATGCTTGATTACTAAAATAATTGTCAGCTGCAGCCCTTCAAAAGCAGAGAGAAATACACCAACAGCATCCCACGGAGAAGAAACACCACTGCTACACCAATACAAGTGAGCCTGTTGGGTTTGCCTGTGGGCAGCTTTAATAAGAAGGTAATCAGTGACATGTAATTTTAGTGCAATGACCAGCAGCTTCTTTTCATTTTCACTCCCACATGTCAAAAACCAAACTTCATGAACAACTCCAGCCTCATCAAAACTCTGTGGGGACACACTACCTGAAACACAGAAGGCTTTTAAATCACAATGTTGCAATGTTAGAGAGTTCAGTGGTTGATGAGCCGTAAGTGATAATGTCATTTTATTTGTTTTGTCTCCACAGGTAAACTATGGTCCCATGTATGAAAACACCTCAGCTCCATCAAGAGAACAGGATGACCATCACTACTGCAGACTCCACTTCCCTGAGAACCACACAGAGGCACTCTAATCCACTATCCAGCCAGAGCCCTGTAACTAAACTGAAGTTTGTTGCCATTTCTGCCATATTTTGCAAGGGACCTGTCGCAAAGGATGAACTCTGCAGACAGATTAACAACTATCCCAGAAACAGACAATCAGGAATCACCCTACGCTCTGTGCTTGGAGGACAGCAGACATTTCATTTGTGTAGCCGTGTGAAGAGAGTGTTGGTGCAGAAAGTCTGCAGTGTGTGAATAGATTGTATAGGCATTTAAATAGTGTTGGCTGTGCCCTTCCCTGTTTTTTTTTTATCAAGACTGAGCATGCAAACAACCAGTAAGTACCTGGTATCTGTTGCTAGTTTTACCTTGCAGATAGTTTATTAATGTTTACATTGGGTTTGTTTGCTCAGTCATCTTGTGGGTTAAATTGCTGATGGTTCATTGTTATCTAATTAATGGTGGAGTGTACTGGTCCCCAAAAACGTTGTTTTCTGCCTGTACTTGTACTTGTATCTGTGCAATCAGTGAACAATGTCACATGTTGTTGAAAGTGTTGCTTTATCAGCTTCAACTGCCTTCATTTGGAAGTTACTGGTTTAATGTTCTCTGCACAATGTAGGCAAAGTTTATTCTGAGCTATGTTTGCTTGCTAACATTCGTATGGATGTAGAGGGTGAACCTAGAAATACTGTAAAACATGTTCAGCCAATTTAGTGTGACGTCTTATTGTGCATTTCAGTTATTTGCAACCTGGTGTTGCAATCATAATGTGCTGAGTTCACACATTATGATCTTGGTTATCACTTCATTTCTGTTTTGTATTTGTAACAATACGCCAACAATCTGTTACCTTGTGTTATGTGCACAGCATAGACTGTACCAATTACATTCATTTTTATCTGTTGCAGAACCACACAAATCCCATTTTTATTTCAATAAACAACCAAACAGGAACACTTTGTCTGGACTGCATTCTATCTGACGCCCCCTGGTGGCCACAACTTCTGGAAGCCCTTTCATAACTTTTCAGTGCTGAATTGGAGTTTTAAAGATGGTGCAACCAATACTGGATTTCTGGGTCAATACCAATATTAGGGAGTAAAAAAATGATGTCAATATATTTGCAGATATCCTTTATGCAATATATACAGCAGAATATATACATTTATACAACACACATTTTCTGCAATGATTAATCAAACGTACAGTAGTAAACAGTTAAAATTCTAAATGCACTTGTTTCATTTCAGTTCAGTGTCAGAGCCTCAGTGTGATTTGCTGTCAGTCCGTCTTGTTTCTTTCTCTCCACCTTTCTCTCCTCTTCTCCACAGTGTGCTTCATCAATGTCTTAACACACAGAGCAGGGGAGAGGAGAGACAAGTGACATGACTCAAGTTGGTAAGAGCAATAACAGCCTCCAAACAAGAGTAATTTATTCATGTAATCCATCTAAACCCTAAGATTGACATACTGTATGTCGACCCCAAACCAGTGGAACCAAAGTTCACAGCTTCTCCCCCTAAAACAAGCATGTGTTGCTAAACTCAACTCATGTCTGTGTCTTCAGCTCTCAGTACTTTTGTAGCTTCAAACAGCAATCTCTGTGGTATAAGTGCAGTTTCTCTCCTGTCACTGTTTAAACTTTTGAGTATCTGCTTTATTTGACTGTTTTATGTTCGCTTTAAAGCCGCCATATAGCTGTCAGAGTCATATTAAGCTACTTGTGCTGCGTCATAGTAAAAGCTTTTAAATAACAAAACAACATGGCCCTTATTGTGAAGATTTTAAGGAAAATGAAATGTCCACCATGTTACAGCCACAGTCTGCAGCAGTTTTACAGCAGTCTGCCGCCTCCACCACAAAACAACCACAGACAGCTTCATATTTCTCTGCTCTCACTCTGACAACAACTTTTTTGCCAATAAAGCAGTGTTTCCCACACATAAACTTTACTTGGAAGGGCCACCCAGAAAAAATAAAAGCCGCCCAAGTAGATTTGGCGACCCATTTAGTTTTTTTAGTTTTTTATCCATCAAGAGAACGACGCCATCTACGATCAAGTCACTTGGTCTAATAGATGATCTCCACACACTCTGCTGCGCTCTCACCCTCCCTCACCAGTTCGCTCTGCTGCTGTGGTCTGTGTGACAGTCACACTCTGCTCTGCACAATAACACACACACAGGGAGAGAGTCTCCTGTTTAATGTATAGTCATGGGTATCATTAGGATTTTATCAAAACTACTGCTCTTATCAATACAGCTTATCAATTCAGTACTTTAACAGTACTCTTTATCTGTACTTTTCTAAAAACTTGCACTTTTCAAAATCTATTTAAAAAAAGTTAAAAAGCTTTAACACATATTTGTAATCTCTAATGACATATTTTATGTTTCTAGAGCAGCAACAGTAATGTTCACAACAGCAATGGCATTTTATAAATCCACTAATATCTCACTGGAAACAAATCTGAATGTGTTTGTTTGTGACAAATACATTAAACCATATTAAGAAAATTAGTTGGTTTTTCTGTGCTCTCGTAAAGAATAAATCATATTGCTGACATCACAATACTGAGTGAAGTTTGAAGAACACAGACATCAGTCAGTCTCAGTCATCCTGTCCTCTGTCCTCCTCTCTCACTGCTGCTGCTGGAAGATGGAGGAGGAGCTTTTTTGTTCGAGCCTGCAGTAAATTTACAGCAATTCAGCAAATTTTAAGATACATGGAAAACTTGACAACAAACAGACAGCTTTTGTTCTAGCTTGTTTGTATTCGCTATTAGAGCTAACAGACTGTGATTGTGTAAAACACAAGCCCCAGGATGTAACCAGAGGTGTGGATGTGTGAGTAAGGAAGGAGAAGGAGAGAAGCAAGGTGAGCAGATCCAAGTAGTTTGTGAGTAAACACAAAGTAAAATAAAAAATAGTGAAATAAGAAATAACCTACTAGAAAGAGGTTAATTATGAAATTAATATAGATAAATGTTTTTATAATAGTTTTTTTAAAAACCCAACACACCACAAAACAAAATAAAAACCAAAAAAAACAATAATAGTGACTGTGATAAATACATACAAAACACAGTGAAGTTAAGTTTTCAATGACATAATATGACGTCAAATCACTACAGTACTAAACAGATTCTTCACTAGAGGTCTCATTCGACTAAGAATACTAATGAGGAAGGAAGTGAATTTTTCGTGTCAGAGTTGCCTGCAGTTTGTCTACAAGACGCCTTCACACTGACCGACAGTCCATCCTGAGAAGACTGCTGTTGATTCTGACTCTTTATTTACATTCTTTAAGTTTTACTAGTTTATCTAAACCCAGCAGGTCTAATAAGGTCATTAAATTATAAAAGCAACTTGTTGATTTGAAACTGAAGACGACAACAGCCATGTTGTTGGCAGAAGCTGGATGTGTGTTTATGGGTTTTATTCTGTTCATCTCAGGTATGATTTTTATCTTTTCTTGTATAATAATAATTAACTGTGAACTGAACAAGAAATAAAATGTTTGTCAGCAGTACACAATACAGTAGACAAATGGAAGGAAATTGCAGATGGGTTTTTTTAGACGACAGAAAGGATGATTGAATGTGAGCTATAAAGATTTTCACATATTCTGTTAGCAGTTTTTTAGATGCATTGCAGTAGGATATATCAGTAATATCGTACTATTATCATTGACTGATTAGTATAGAAAGAATGTTACAAAAGGATCTGTCCAGATGTTTTTTTAAATCTTCTGTTAAAGGGGTTCAGGGACAACAACACAACATCTGTGCCTTGAAAGGTTCATCAGTGCAGCTGTCCTGCTCAGCTAAACATCCCACATCAAGCATGAAATGGTACAATATATACCAGATTGGACCTAACTTTGTTCTGAAGGAGCTCTCTGCAGATGAAAATCATGTCACATACAACACGTCTGAAGAGAGTGACTTCACTCTAACAATCAAAGATCTGAGAGAGAGTGATGCAAAACATTACTGCTGCAGTGAGAATACTGACCAAATAGAAAACTGCAAGCAAAGTACAATTCAGCTCCGTGTTACAGGTACAGTGTTTGCCACTAATTTATTACCAATTTGTTACTTTGAGAATAATCAGGGTATTAATTCACATTTCACTCCTCATCATCTCAGACCTGCAGGTGAAGGTGATTCCCACCACAGAGGGACAGACAGTAACACTGATGTGTAGCACCAGCTGTCCTCTGACTGAAAAGCCTGCAGCCTACATCTGGTACAAGAACAGAGAGTTTCTCTATGAGGACTGGTCTCCCTGGTACCAACAGCTGGTCAGCAGTGATGAAGCAGTCACATACTCCTGTGCTGTCAAAGGCTACGAGGATCTCAGAGCTCCTGAAGTCTCAGTGGGTGAGTGACAATGTTAACTTCTTATCACATTGCAAAATATTTAACCCCTGGTTAAATATGTTACACTATTTTATTTTTCATGCACTGGAGCCGTAAAATTACAATGCTTATGAATTATAGTGACAAACTGACTACGTTCACCAAAAACTGATAACTGACATTTCTTTTTGTCCAGATTCTGTCACATCAACCTGCTTTAATGTGACCTATGCTAAAGGGACAATGTGTTCTTCTAAGCAGACATCAGTGGATGAGTCCTGCTCCATCACATATCCAACAGGTTATGATTCTCAGACATCCACAACACACAAACACACACCTGACCACCACACCTCCAATCCTTTTAAAGTCACATAAAAATTGAGATCTACTGTATCACAGATAAATTATTTTGTGTTCACACTTTCATTTTTTACTTTTACCTTTTCTAATTTCTATTCTGTTACAAGCTCAATAACAACAGTTTTACACATCCACTGTTGTCTGGATTAATCGAGTTTTGAGTCTATATTTAATAATTCATGTAATGAGTTTTTTTAATTTATTTAACAAGTGATAAAAAATGTATTTGTCATCTCACAATAGGAATACATGTTCAAAGGACTGAAGACACAGCATACCATGTCAGACTGACCTGTAACACCAGCTGTCCTGTGACTGACTTTACATGGTATAAGAACAAACAGGTGGATAAAAACTATGAGAAATCACATTTTCTAGTTCACAGCATCACTGCTAACAGCTTCTCTTGTGCTGTAAAAGACCACAAGGATCTGTACTCTGCTCAAGTCTGTGAGTATGAACCAACTTATCATCTCTTATTATAAAATAGGACAAATGAATTTACTTTAACTTATTGACTACAAGGAAACTGCCTCTGACCTTTCATCTAAATTCAGGCACTGATGATAGCAACTGCTGGAGTGTGAATTATGTCAGCAGGAGAATCTGTGCTCTTCAAGGCTCGTCAGTGAACATTTCAAGTGAATATTCTCATCCCTACAACCAGCAGCCAAAGTCAAAATCATGGTATAAAATTGTCAAAGAGGATAATAACAGTCATAAAGAAGATGCTGAAAAGCTTGAGGATGCAGGACGAGTGGAGTATCATGACAACTTGAAGAACCTCCACAACCTGACAATCAATAACCTGAAGAAGAACGACTCAGCAGAATACACATTCAGCCTCCACAAAGATGATGAAGGATGGAAACCATCTGATTTACCTGGAGTGACTCTGGTTGTCACAGGTAGGTCATTAGATTACATACTACTATTATTATTATTATATATACTACTGTTTTTGTTTTGTGATTTTTTTTACTTCCACACCAGCAGTCAGGACACTGAAAGGCAGCCTTTCAATCAATTCTATAAATTCATTCAATCAAAAATCAAAAATCAATCAAAATAAATATAGCAGCTTTGTCTAAATTATAAAAGCTCCAGTCAGTCTACTGTTTTTTCTAGTATTTTCTTCAGGTTGGGAGAGGTGGTTGGGAGTGTTCTGGCTATATGGGTTGTTTTAGGAAAACATTGACAGTGGCAAACAACCTATTTTGTTGTTTAGTTATGAGGACTTTTAAGATAACACGTCTCGTCTACATTATCTGACCAACTGAATCATCTTTCAGGTCTGACAGTGAAGTTTACTCCTTCTGCAGAGGTGACAGAGGGTCAGAGAGTCACACTGACCTGCAGCACCAGCTGTCCTCTGACTGACAACACAAACTACATCTGGTACAAGAACAGTCGACCTCTGACCCTGACAGAGAACCAACACAAACACCTGGTTCTAGACCCAGTCAGCATTCAGCATGCAGGAAGATACTCTTGTGCTATAAGAACCCACAACATCACCTCCCATGAAAAGACACTCACTGTCCACAGTACAAAGAGAAACTGGACACCAGCAGCAGCTGCAGGAGTTGGTGTTGCTCTCCTGCTTATAATCCCTCTCACTGTGTTCTGGTGGATTAGGTGAGCAACATTTTTCTTTGTTTCAGAGCAATAACATTCACACACTAACCTCAAATGGCCTATTAATTTTAATATCCACTGATTTCACTGAACAGAAGAAAGAGGACATCCAGCCAGTCTCCTAGAACTGAAACTTCAGACAACTTGGAGCAGGTAAAGAAATTACTTTACAAAATTCTACTACATTAGACAACACTCAGTATCTTCTATCTTGCTTCTCTTCAAAAGAAATGATCATTTCTTCCCAGTTGGGACCGCAGCTTATTCCTTTGTCTCTCAGCTTTTTTTCTGTCTTACCTCAATCATAACCCTCTAATCCTGTAGCCTTCTCTTCAGTTTTGCTCACCTCCTGGACATGGTCATGTTCCTGCTAAAGTAGGGCTGCACGATTATGGCCAAAATGTTAATCACGATTATTTTGATCAATATTGAAATCACGATTATTCATTATGTTAGGGAAAACATTTTTATTGCGCTTTCTATTTTAAATAAACAATACGTGAACAATTCTTTCAGTTCAAAATTAAACTTAAAATAAAAATAAATCATAAATAATAAAATAAAGATTTTGCCAGCTTTGACAGTCACGAGTTGCTGATGTTCCCTCCACCAGTCCAGCAGGTTCTCCTCACTAACAAGATCGACACACTGCGCTCGCTTCTTAGTTCAGCAAAAGTGGATTTATCTTCATGTTTGCTTGTAAACCTGTGTGCAGCAGCACCATGGAGGAGCCCACCGCGCTGTTTAAGTAAATAACACCGTGCTTTTGTACTGACATTTTTGGCCACGCGAGTCAAACCGTGTTGCCGCTAAGTTGCATTTTCATGACCGCTCATATTGCGGAGAGCCGCGCCTGACATGAACCGCAAGCCTGACTCCTCTCCAAGCCGGCTGCTGTCATGTCGTGCTGACCGCGGCCCCGAGCCTCCTTTCTGTCCCCCTCCAACAAACGAGTATTGTGATACGGAGCTCGTGTGAACAGGAGAGCAGAGAGAAAGATGTTTTTAAAAGTCTCTTTATGTTCAGCTCTCTGTACTTTTATATCTTCACACTGAATCTTCATGTTTTTAAATGTAGTTTCTCTCCTCTGTCATGTGTCTGTTTTATTACACACAGTTGATGTCTGTCGGTCTGCGCTCGCTCATGAGAGCCTCCATTAACTGCTGCTTGCGCTCATGAGGCACGTGCTGCTCATATAGTGGGAGGGGGACGCAGAAAACTAAACCTAACTCAGATGAGACTCAAATATCAATAGTTTTCAGGCTTTCTACCATATATACAGTCTATGCTTTCTACCTACTGCAGCTTTAATGAAGCTCTAACCTTTCGTTCGCCCCCTGGTGGTTGGCTGACTACTGGTTGAGAAAGTGCTTGATTTGATATGCAGCAGAGCCGCATTTTAAATGTTAATATCGCCGACGATCATGTTCATTTAATCGTGGTGGCCAAAATCGTGATCGTGATTAAAATTCGATTAATTGTGCAGCCCTATGCTAAAGTGTCACATGCTTTCTTTCAGGTTTTTATTTGTTTAAAAAAAACACAATGTTATCATGAGTACCACTGAACGGCTACATAATGGCTTACACTTTTGACACCTTGTTGTGCTGGCATCTTGGAAATCTTCTCATACTGCAGTCCAGATTCAATAGCTACTAGGGCTGGCCGATATATCGATTATATTTGACTAGGGATGTAACGATGCATCGTGAAACAGTTAGAAATCGATACAAATGTGTGACGACTGAAATCGGTTGAGATGAAAAATGCATCGCAATGCCATTTTTAAAGAGCGGAGCACATAATCTACTTTCATATCCGACTGTGCGAGACCGTCCCAACCCGGAGAGAAAAAAGTATCTGTGCTTCTGACAGAGCTGGTTGGATATACCGTGTGTAATTTTGTGCACTTCAAACTTCAGAAACACTTTCACATTCTGTTTCCTACACCCACAGTTAGGGCTGGACGATTATGGCAAAAATAATAATCACGATTTTTTTGATTGATATTGAAATCACGATTAATAAACACAATTATTCATTAAACAGATGAGCCTGCAGTTTTTTGCATCTTCTGCTCCTTTATCACTTGGTCATAGACCACTTTATGACTATACTTTATAGGGGTGCAACGTATCAAAAAACTCACAGTTCGGATCATATCACGGTTTTTAGTCACGAATCGGATCATTTTTCGGATCAGAAAAAAAGAGAAAAGTGATGAATTAGGGTTAAAAATAATAATGATGATAGTACTGATAATGGTAATAATATTAAAAACTTCAAACTTATACAGTACTGTACATACTAGGGATGTTCTGCCGATTAATTTCCCTGTTGATTAAATGCAAAATTTAATTTGGACTAGTCGACTAGTCTAACACTAAGAAAACAGTCAGAAAGCAGTTAAAATTTTGCAAATTTTTAAATTTATAATGTTAAACACTGTCAGAAAAAAGTACCGTGTGTATTAAGAGCCATTTGAAGCTGTTAATCACAGTCAACAATTGCCAAATCGTACTTTAAATGCCGCTGAAATGTGCGCTATGTGCACTAAATGTGCAATACAAATCGAACACATTAACTTACAAAACCTTACAACAACTCACTAAATGCTTCAACTTTTCAGACCGAAGAGGATCACGGCGTCGGCAGGTAAATGACCCAGAGCTGACGTTAGCTGCCAGTCTGCTACACAGTGTGGCTAACGTTAGCAGTGCTAGCAGCAACAGCAGCAGCTCCACTTGTAGGTTTAATATGGTCACATGTTGCTCCAGTGGAGTGATTATATATCAGTTTATAATGTTACAGTCTACATTCAACATTATTTCCATTGTCTAGATTAAAACACTGCCAAACCGCAATGGTTTTACTAGCTGTCATCTGTCCGACTTTGCTGGTAAACATCCGGGGTTACCTAGGCGATTGGGGCGTACATGCTGGCCGAGATCACATGCGTGCGTGCCTTTCTGCTCAACATCCACCAACTTGAAACCAAAATGTTTCCATATGACTGACGATATCATACCTTTCTTATCAATTAAAGGCTGCCATTCTGCCATTTTTCTCAATCGCTCCTAGCCTCCTGCACGCAAGACTGGTGCATTCACTGTGCTTTACGTCACGCGGCACATTAATCGTTTTTCTTCGATTATAATGTTTTTATTATCGTGAGAAGTCAAAATTGAAATCAAAATCAAAATTCGATTAAACATCCAGCCCTA
>JAJHUR010068062.1:2430-47154 GCA_027495735.1 Lutjanus campechanus
CGGTTTTCAAGTCACTTATCAAGCAAAATCTGCTTTTCTCTGTTTTATATCCTTGTAAGTTGAATGCCTTTTTAGGTTTTAGACTGTCTGAAAAAGCAAGCAATTTGAAGATGTCACCCCAAGCTTTTGGAAATAGTAATGCGCATTTTTCACAATTTCCTGACATTTCTTGAATTAACAGAATGTGTCTTGTTGTTCAAAGGCATACAAGCAGTACAACAAAAAAAAAAAACCCATCTCTCTTTTATTAGTCTCCCACTGCACTATCTCTTGTTATTTGGAACAGCTTGCATCTTGGTTTTCACAAAGAATCAGCAGCAGAGGTCTAGCCACATGATAGCATTGGCAATCGTGTTTTTTCCATCTCTTTATTCGAGAGAATGGAATAGGAACATCCCCTGCCAAATAAATGGACACGGTGTCTGTCTGTTGTGTGTGTATGAGTGTTATGGATTTTTTTTTTTCTTCATTTGTTTTGTTAAAGAAAAGCCTCTTGTATTCAGGATAATGGAAATTCTTATTCTGGATATGAGCCATTTTGAAAGTTAGTAGCAGATTCAGATGCTCAGTTTTGTGTTTTTGCAACAGTTCCTGTTTAAGATCTTTTGTGCATGAGAATAGTTTGTTCCACTCTGAGGCTGCCAGTGATGCAAACTGAATGAATGGCACCATAAAGATATGGTAAAGATTTTATATTAGTAATGCCCAGATTCTGAAGAGCAATCCTTTCACCTTTGAATCATAGATTTGCCAATGCTATGCTATTGCCATTACAAATGTAACTACTACATATGCAAAGTGTTAACTCGATATGAAAGATAGTAATACAAACACCTTTTAACTTCTCCTTCTGAACAACAGGCCCTGCGTTTTTTTGTTTCTGTTATGAGATCATAGACCTGCGATAATAGTATGCACGAATATGGTGTGAAGTTGGTGTTATTTCAGGTCACGATATCAGAAAGTAGATCAGTTGTAGCATCAATGATTTTTCTGCTACACAAACGAATTTAACCACATACTTAATCTATTCAGTATAGTGTTTCTGTCACAAGAGTTTGTGAAGCAAACTCCTCTCTCATAGTCTTAGTCTTACCCATCCAGATTGGACTGTTGTTTTCCCACCATCTGGCATCTGGTGGACGTTAATCTTTGTGCACATGGCTGATCATCTGTAACATGCAACATGTCCAGGTGTGGAATAAAAAACAGCTGTGGAGAATGTAATAATGCTCACATCATGAGGGGCTGGTCCCGTTATGATTCTCAGACTGTATCAACTGCAGCCAGCGAGGTGTGGCTGTGAGAAAGGGTTGGGGTAGTGAGAAAGTTTATGTCATAACAGCTGCGTTGGTGATTGCAGTCCCTTTTAGTATAAACATCACATCAGGCTTTTTTGGTCATGTAACTCTGTTTTCATTGAAATCCTTGGTTCCTATTTCTGAGAAACGTCATCAGAAACTGTTCACTCTCTGTTCATCCAAATGCATTTTCCATACTCTATTTTAGTAGGTGCCGAATTATGAGACATTAAAATGTGTTAGCATCCCTCTGTGCGCTTGCTTATTCTGTGAAAAACCACTTACAGCTTCTTCCAAGCAAAATTCTCCGCATTTGTTCCAGAGGGCTGTAGTTTTCATAGAAATCCAGACTGATTTTGATGAGGATTACAAACCAAAACTAACAACTTATTCAAGTGTTTCAATGTTCTAGACAGGCATGAAAATTTTATGTAACTCTTAATTTAAAAAAAAAATAAATATAGGTAAAGATATAAGCCTCCTCTGTTCCTAGTATTCAATATATTTAAGTGTTTAAGTAGTAGTAGTTTTTTTTTTTCCGTGTGTGCATGTTTAAATGCTGTAGTTATTCTTTCATGCATCTGTTCCTCAAGGGCATAACTGCTTGATTTACCACTGGTTCCCTGTTACATCATTACCACTCTCTTGTTTGTGGAAAAAGCAAAGAAATATATTTAGAGAAGCAGCCATGGATTTTGAGGTGGTTAATAAGACCATTTAGAGCTGACCCACTGCTGCTCTGAAGTGATCTGCCCATCAGCTGATTGCATTTGTTCCTGATGTCTGTTTGATTTTCTACTCGCTAACTTAAACAGACACAGAAATAAACACACGCACATCTTAAGATCAGTCCACGCAACCCGTACCTTCCTCTTAAAACCAACTTTGCATGAGAGGCTTCTCAGGTCTGTCTCTGTTCCAGAGAATAAGTTGTTGACTTTAATGCAGATCCATCCCTCTGTTCCTCTGAATAACTCCTGCCTGCTCCCTTGTGTGGTATCAGGTTGTTGTCAGTGTGGCGGTGGAAATAAATACTCAACTCCTCTGAATCAACATCGGCCTTGTGTAGAGTTAGCCCGTGCTTTATAGATGTTTTTGCAGAATTGGAAAACTAGTCAGATGGCTTGTTTGAAAATACCTACTGTATAGTAGCGCAAAAATACATTGTGATTATTGCAAGAGCTATAATCCTCTTCAAGTCTATTTAATAGCCTTTTTATGCCTCCATGCCAGCAACAGCCGTGGTCAGAGGCATTATGTTTTTGGGTTGTCTGTCCGTATAGACATCTGCCTGTCCCATTCTCGTCAACATTATATCTCAATCTCTTTGACGGGATTTCTTCAAACTTGGCACAAACGTCAACTTAAGTGTGAAATCATATAAGTCAATATATTGATAGATTGCATTTTGACAAAAAATACACTTGATACTCTTTATTAACTAACTAACTGCAACTTGACTGGTTGGTGGAGGTACAACTGCGAGGTAGTAATTCCAGTTAGTCTTTATGAAGTATTTTTCATCGCTGTATAACTTGAGGGATTAATTAATTGTCAAAATTGTTTTCGAACATTTTTCTAACAATCAAATAACTAAGTAAGCGATTAACCATTTGAGGACTACTTGTGAGTGTGTTTCCAGGAAGGAATTTATTAAAGCAGTGCACGTTTTGTGAGAAAAGGCAAAGAAAGCTTCCTGGTTCCTGCAGTCACATGGCAACAAGTTCCATTTTTGACAACACAGTCTCGTCATGTGGAAATTCTCAGCACGTTTGGAAAGTGCTTTTGCCCAATGTGACTAGCAGAAACTACCTGTCAGTAAAAAGGTGTATTGATGCTGAAGCTCAAGTCAGTGAGCATGTGTGTGAGTGTTAGACAGGAAAATAAAGTATGTGAGAGGGGTACACCTCCTGCCTGCATCAGTATTCCTCCTGCAACATCTCCGATCTTGATCTTTGAGCTGGTGAACACACAGTGCTCATGGAGCTGAACCACAGTTTCACACCAGAAACAATAACTGTTGTTTCACACGCTGAGCTTTTATCAGTTGATGCAGAATCTTGTACTTGTGGCTTTTGTGATTATAGTTTGATACGATGACTCAGATATACGGATGGTAATTAGTGCTAACAGAGGACAGCAGTTCACAAACATCTTTTAAAGATATTTCTGTGGGTTTTCCTTCTGGCAAACAGCTGCAGGTCTGAGCCATTGTGTCATCTAACAGACTGGGAATTCCCTCTCTGAAAGAAAACAAACCGGGCTGGAAACAAAACCTGAGAAGTTAGTTCCTCACGCGCAAATTACACAAGTCTACAGAGACAAATAGAAGAGGCACAATTACCAAGTTATGCATATGGCACATTTGTTTTCGTACAGAGCCAGACAGAGGGTGTCAAGACACCTCAACCAGCATGTCTGAGATTCATATTGATTGCTCTCTGCAGCCATAATGTTACGTACTGTACACAATGTCATATTTGTTGTTCTAATACAGCCACAGTGCCAATAGGAAGTCTAAAATTATTGTGACAGGGATTAACCAGGCTTAGCTTGACAATAGTAAATCTTAAGAAGTGTTTGTGTCTCTCAGGGGATTTTGTTGAGACTTTGGCAGCATCAGTTGTATAAGAACCTTGATCTGAACTTACCTTTTTCCCAGTCAGAGTTGGCCTCTGCTGCCAGTAGTGAGCGGCCTCTTGGGACAGTGAGGAAGGTTGGCCAAGGGCAGCACATGACAGCAGCTCATTGTTACACAACTCTTAAAAGCAACTCTCTCTCTCTCTCTCTCTCTCTCTCTCTCTCTCTCTCTCTCTCTTTCTATCTTTCGCTACATCTCATTTGGTTTCTCTTTCTCTCACGCACACACTCTGTTACTCGAGGTAATCAAAAGAACCCACTATTGAAAGTTTGTGTACGGGCAGTTTCTTCAGTAAGCAGTTCCTGTGAAAACTTTTCACAGTGAGATCTAGATTTTCAATGCTTTGAGCAAAGCAAATTAAATTTCATTCACCCCCTGCACTGTGCTGACAGAAGTCTTGAAGAAGGATTTCTCTGCAAATACATTCCAAAATAGTTGAGATGCTGTATAAAATGTAAATAAAAACAACTGAAAGGTACATACAGGTTTTGGAGCGACATATCCTGCCATCCAGGCAACGTCTTTTTCACCGCCCCACTCAAGACGTCAAGCCACATTTTGTATGTTTGGTTTAGTTTTGGTGTACTCAGTTCCTGAATGCTTACTGAGCGTGGTAAACAGTGGCAAGCATGCCCCTGTCCCAACATTTTGGAAAGGATTTGCAGGCATCAAATTCAGAATGTATATTTACAAAAAATTATAGTTTATAAGCCTGAACATTAAATACCTTGTCTTTGTACTGTAGTCTATTGAATATGGTTCGAAAAAGGATTTGTAAGCCATTGCATTGTGATTTCTTTATGCTTTACACGGCGTCCAAACTTTTCTGGAATCAGTGTTGTACAAATAAAACCACCTGCATCCTTAATACAAAAGCCAAGATCGACCCATTCGGAAAAAAGTAATTCCAAAAGTCTTATTTTATTTAGATCTTTTGTCTTGATTCAAGGAACAAAAAACAAAAAAAAGACCATGATGTAAAACATATTTACATGCAAATATAGTATATATTAACATACACATCTCCCTCTCCTGTGGCTTCTCAGTCTTTCTGCACATGCACGTCTGCCTTTTCCCCTCTCAAAGTGCCCTTCGTCTGCATTGATTTTTGTTGAAATAATGAGACTCCATGGCACTGGAAGGTCAGGTTTCTGCTGCCACAGAGCTGTCTAAGGACTGCTTGCTGTTGCTGCCACTGCTGTGTATCCCACGATACCACTGGCAGCATCTGAAGCATTGCTGGAAGCCAGAGACTTTAAAATACATTGTGTACACCCATCATCAAAAACATCAAAGAAGAGGGGTGATTTCTATCTGTAAAAATAAGGGAATGCTCCAAAATGTAGGTGTTCAACAGTGTGCAAAGTGTGAGTCATGTTTAGGTTTAGGTTTAGAGGCACCTGCATCCGGACCCCGCCCTCCGCCCATGCCTTCTTATTTTCTCGTTATTTTGCTGTGTTTGGGATGCTTTACCAACTTAAACCTTGGTATTTGATGTCCTGGGGATGAGACCCAGCAGTCAACTAGCTTTCTTGTATGTTTACATATAGCAACTGACAAATCCTACTTATTCCACATTTATCTCGACAACTGAAAAGACTGATGTGAGTACAGTTGTTCTCATTTCATTTTGAAGAAACGCTGAAAACCAAAAACAAGACTTTTCAAGAGGAATTGGACAGCAGCGGGGAATAGTAACCCATCATTATAGCACCTCTGATTTCCTTCTACAGACACGTGCACATGACTTACATGTTTTTCTAGTTCTCATAATTTGTTGATGGGTGTTAGCGCTGTTGTTATCAGATACTGATGGCTGGATGTGTGGCGTGTGTCTGCACCCAGGGAGACCCACCCCCGAGCACAATCTAATGAATGGAACATCATCTCGTCAATCATGGGCTTTGTTCTGCTCTCTCCCAGCTGTTTGAACTCCGAGACGAGGATAATCTCAGCTAAGGGATGAGGTTTTCACTTGTCAGCAGTCCTCTTTTTTTTTTTTTTTTTTTTTTTTTTTTTTTTTTTTTTTTTTCGCTTTTTTTGTTCTCTCTTTTGCATGACAGCTCCCACTCTGTTTTGTTTTTCTCCTCTTCATTTTGTCTGTTACCCTGGTTGTCCCTTGGAAAAAAAAAAAGTCAGTATTGTTTTTCAGCTTAACTGTTGCCCTTAAGATGGTGATAAATGGAAAAACAGAATAACTACTAAATCAGCATTTCCAACGGCCGCCTCAGCAGTTTTTTGTCAAATGGGCATTGAAAAAAGATTAGATTTATTCAAACAAAATCTTTCACAGTCAGTTCACATTAAACCCTCCGTGTGGAGCCACAGTGATGATTTGTTGCCTGCAGATGTACGTCTCAGTATGGCTTAAAAATACGTCTTGGCGAAATCAATCATGACCTTGCCATCTCATCAAGGTTGCCAGTTTCCAAAACAATGAAAATGTTGCTGTTGAGGAAACATTGTAAAGTACTCAAACTTCCCCATTTGCTCATTCTTACATAAGAAGAATTGTACCTTGTGTGAAATCTAGACTTTCTAACAATGATTAAAGAGGAACCTACTTGAAAGATAGTAAAGTTGTGGTCATTGTTTGTTTTTCTCCTCAATAGTGGCTGTGCTGTAGAAATGTTGGTTAAAATGTGACTGGTGTTGGCAACACATAAACCTCCCATGACAAGACAGGAATTTTACTAAGTGCCAAAATACAAAAGCATCCAAGCAGTTGTGTAATTAGTTATGAAAAAACTAATTTTAAGAACTTCATGTCGGCGTAATGAGTAAAATTATGTTATAGAAACTATCTTCAAATAAAAAGTCTCGAAAATGCAATTCAATCTGTGCTTTAGATGATTTTAGGCCACATGGATCATTGTATCTACATTTTCTTTTCCCTCAGTCCTTGTTCACCCTGGAATATCTGCGGTTCACTCCTTAGTTGGGTAATCATCTTTTTGGATTTATGTGTGCAGATTCTGGCTCTATGTGTAGTCATTTTTCATCTTGAAGTTGGCATCAGCTCAGTTTTTTCAAATGACAGGTTTAGCACCGACCTGTGGCAAATCCAATCACTCTAATTGGCAGCTGCCACCCAGCCTATGGTCACCTGGACTGTTTTGGAATGGGATATTTTCTTGGCCAACTGTTTATATGCAAGTTCAGCTGATGTAGGAAGATGTTTATACCTGTCTTCATCTTGTAATCAGTAATTTGGAGTGTATCTGCTTTCTGTCATGCAGATAGGCCTCCCTCTTCTGTCACACTATAACACATTTGCCGTAATTGGTAGGCTGGTAGTGTTAGTGCCGAGCTGCCTCCTGTGTACAGGACTGCACAGATATTCTCTGTAACTGTTTAGATGCAAAGACGTTTATGTGGGCAGCTGTTTACAGATCTACAGCAAGGCTGCATGTCTAAGTATTTGCAAAGTAGAGGACAGTCTGCTTTTTATCAATGAGGAGATTACTGCTGCTTATTAAATACTCTTGGGGTCAGCCACAAAAATAATACTGAAAATTAGCCTTTTAGGCTTTAAGAGCTTTATTCCAGTCTGGAAAAATGTATATGCCATGGAGCACAGAATATCACAGAAATGTTTTCAGTATGTCTTTGTTTTGTTTTATTACCAGATCAGTGTTTGCATGCATTTTGTGGACAGTAAGGCTGTTAAAAGTGTAAATACTTCAATACTTTTTCCCATACCACATGATTAAAAACAAAGCAGTTTTAGCTTTCAGTAGTATCAAAAGCACCAAAGCATATAAAAAAAGAAAAGAGCTAGGTGTAAGTGCTCACTCAAGACCTCACTGCAGTTTAGTCCTTTTTTCATTCTGCCTGAAATTTGGCTTTCAGCACAGCGAAACCAGACTGTGTTCAGTGACCTTTTCTGTACCAGCACTGTGTGAAAATTTGTATTTTTGTGCCTGAAACTTTTTTCTTTGTGCTGTGGTATCAAAAGTGATGTCAAGTTTTTAATACTAGTATTGTTTAAAACTGTAAAATTGTGGTTTTGTGACAACCCTATTGTGACAACTGAAACAGAAAATGACCACAATGTAGGAAAAAAACACCTGGGTTCTGACGTAGGCCAACTGAACTGTGGCTTTGCCAGCACTGTTAACAGGTGACTTGGCAGCAAATAAACACAACCAAAGGGTGTGATTTCACCCCCAAATTGAATGTATTCCGTTTTAAATAACATTTAGTTTATTGGAGTGTATAGAGCTTTCCATATAAATCACTGTATTATATACTGGAGTTGAGAGCATACAAGTATCACATTCTCCATTCATCATGAGCTCTGTGTTTCCACACCAAGCATCTTCCCATTCTGTTGTCAGAGTAAATTATCCTTTTGTATTTGGTGCGGTTGGCTGCATTCAGCGGCGTTGGCCTTCCAGGTACGTCTTGCTTTTTTTCCAATGAGAGACTGAAAATGAACACTCAGCTTCTGCCACAAATTGTCTCAACTCTTAATCTGCATCCACCCTACTGTTGCACAGCTACAGTATTTATCCACCCCATCGCCTTACAGAAATGAGGTCAGAGTGTTGAAAATGAGCTGCTGTTTTAGGCTTAAGCCCAACTGGAATTCATTGGCCCTGACAAGCCTGAGCCTTTTTAGGTGATTGATCAGTCCAGTGTTTTGAGGCAAATTGATGTCGCAGTGTGGTCGAGAGGCGGTGCTCACATGATGCTGTGGAGCGGGCAGGCACAGGGGAGTAATGTGATCAGGGAATGCTCCTGTGCATCTGCTCGGCTTAATACTCTTCTGGGCTGTTTTCAAGGGAGAATGAAACAGCCATGTCACTTTGTTCACTTCAGACTAACTAGCAGAGTGAGGACGCCATTTCCCCTCTTCCTGTTGAGTGTCAGACTCTCTCAGTGCTAACAGCTCCCTCAGTGTCTACCTAACCCATCTCTGCTGCAGCTAGCATCTTTTTTATCCAGTTATGTCATTCTCATGGAAAGCTCCCAACCCCCCTGCTAACCACACATGCAAATGGACCCCCACTATGTGGCCTCCTGGGACCTGGTGTTGCTTTAAAGAGACACTGGTCTGGTAGATCCATGCAGGACAACAAATAATGTACTTATATGCTTGGAACCAGAGGTAAAATAAACAGTACGACACTCGAGTCATTTACCTCAGGTTTTTGTCAACCTTTGTAACTTAAATCCCACTTCTGATTGTTAAAAAAAATGGGTCCCGGACCCCGATGGGCTTTGGGGGAAAAGGAAAAATAAATTATGCTGGAATGAATCCAGATTTAATGTATTCAGGATCATATTTCTTCACCACTTGCTTTGGAGCTCTTACTGGCATAGGGTTGTCTTCTACATCAGTATTTTATCTCTTCCTGATAGTGTGTTATAGTGTGATTGGTGTGGAGATATTCACACATAACTGGTCATTGAAACCTTGCATTTTAATTTGATTTTTTTATTTGAGTAAATTCTCGAGCTCATTAAGAAATAAAGGACCTAGCTTTGTAAATTACCTAAAAAGCTATTTTAATTTGCTTCTAACCATTTGGCAGTACTATTGACTCTGCGGCCCCCTAGATGGCGCTCTAATACCCCTTTTCCATACACATGTGCTGGCTTGGTTTGACTTGGCAAGCCAGCCCTGCATGGCAAGGATTTGCATGTCCATCATAACAGGGCCAGCTGCTTGAATGTGTGTCTTGTAACTGAAGATGAGCTTAACTCAGATCACACCCTATTATTTTGTTATTTAAATGCCTTTGTAATGAAGCAGCAAAATCAGAAAATGTTGGGTGTTCATCAGCAGTAATTTTACATGATTCCCATCCAGCTGAAAGCAAACATTAAACAGTAAAATAAAGACGATACCTGAAAGAACAAGCATCGATGCAGGAGAGAAACTAAACTTCAAACCACAGAGATTCAGTCAGACGCTACAAAAGTACTGAGAGCTGAACACACTGAGACTTTTAACTATGCCTTTCTCTCTGGTCTCCTGCACAGACATGGGTTGAGTCTCAACACACAGTTGTTTGAGAGGGAGAAATGTGGGGCGTCACGCAACCTGCTTTGAGGCAGGTCAGGCGCGCTTTGGCCGTAATCCAGAGAAGGTCCATCTTGGGTGCAATTCTGCACAGCTCAGTGCATTAAAAGTGGTAAAGGAAATGCAAGCTAGTGTAACAGGGTTTGACTCAGCCACAGGTGCATATAGAATAGTTGAGAATGGTTGATTTTAGCTGGTGCTCTTTTCCAGGTTGAGTTACACTGAGCGAGCAGGTAGGGGCCTTTTTCAAGGGCACTCTGTCAAACACCATGGGGGGGATCAAGTCTATTGCCTCACCTTTGTGTCACAAGATGGCCTCCCTCATCACCAGGCCACCATGCAGAGCCTTAACGTATCTGAGGTTAATTTGCAACACTCATTGTAGCTGTCTCAGCACCAAGGCTATATTTTAAGACCAATCTCATTAAAACCATTAAGGAAATTGCATTTTTCTTGCACTCAAATTGAAGGCAGGTGGACACCGTGTACCTTAGATGATTATCTTTAATGGATAATTTAAAGGATGATCGAAATCCTGATGAAAATCCTGCAACTGCTGTATTGAGAAAAATCAAATACTTCCTCTTCCTTCATGTTACCATCAGTCGCCCCTTCAATTCAATAGGTCAGTGGTATTTTCTATTTTTATATCTCATTTCAGATTAGATTATCATATGTCCTCGTCTAATTCTGGCGGGACTGAGAGGAAATGAGCACCCTACAAAGACGTTCTTGTCCTTAGTGATCCAGCAGGGTTCTAATTTTGGCCCCCTGAGACCAGCAGCCGGCTTCTATTAGATTATAGCCACAGAGCAGATGAGACAGTAGGTGATGTATTATAGAGCATAATTGGAAAATTGCTCGTGAACTTAGGAGCTCTTTGACCCAGAATAGCCATATGTCGTTCACCAACCAAAAGGGTCTTTTAAAGCATTGCTGTTGAAAGTCTGATGTTTGGTTCAAGCTGAGGAATGTCGTGGGAAAACTCTTTGTCTCTTTAATTTGGCTTTTTTGATGTTGAAGGCTTCAGAAAACAGTTTCTGGTAATGACATTGGGCTCATAACTCAAAAAAACTGTAGTTAGTCTTTATTTTACTTGTGCCAGCACCTCCCAGCTTTATTACTTTTCTTTATAAGATGTAGCATAATAAATTACTTCTTACTCTGGTTAAATAAAACATTTTACCACCTTACATTGAGTGTCACAGTACATTAGCCAGTGGAGGGAATATTAGAAGCACCTAGGGGAAAGTTTCAGTGTTTTTATTTTCTGCTCTTTTCTCTATTTCTGTTTTGTGGTTCTACTGGCTTGATGGAATGGCTTCCCAGTGGTAACATACATCATCAGACCCATTAGTGTCAGTGATGAGCCATGTCGGCTATTCCATCAGCAGGCCGGACCACTCGTCTTTCTTCTCATTCTGATTCTGACAGTCATGTGCGGCAGTTAATCAAAAATCATTCAGGGTACACAGAAAAACATGCTCTTGTACACACATACACTCCCATAGCACATTAACAAGATTACATTTTACTTTTGAAGTTTTGTTGTGTCCTTGGCATTTAAGTCATTAGTCTTGCATGTGTTTTTCCATGCAGCTCTGCTCTCTGGCAGAGGAGGGGGAGGAACTGTCTTTCTACAACAAATCAATATATCTACCCATGTTAGTGGGCCTAGTACTCGCCACACTGGATGAAAGCTTTTACAAAGCTTTTTGTGGAGAAAGGAGATGATGCCTAACCAGCCCGGGGAGAGTGGAATCGCTCAGAACAATGGTGTAATTGAGGATCATTGGGGGGAGTCCCTGCCTGCGTGGCTCTCGGCCTGGGCATCTCACTGATGTCCACTGGCCTGGAGACCCCACAGCAGAGGCCTTTTTCCCCTCAGGCATGGATGTGACCTCATTCAGCTAACTGGGCTCCACCAGAATACCCCCGCCCTCCAACCATCCCACATGCATGCACACATTCTCAGACACCACATTTGTGTGTTTTCTGTTTTTCAGAGTGGCTGTGGTCCCTCTGTATGGTCAGCACACATCATGACTCATAGGACATTGCCCTCTTCTTAAAGGGCAGCTTGACCCACAACATGCTTTGTAAAGGTCTGATGAAGGAGAGGGAGAATGGCGGAGCATAGACAAAACGCTTGTGTCTCAGAAAAAGTGAAAAGTGGAAAGTTACTTTTCAGATATGATTTAAATTAGAGCTTAAAAGAGAATTTTGTATATTTACTGTACTAAATCATAAAATGACCAAGTTATGTCATCAGAGATTAAGGAAAGATGCTAAAGTTGAAATACTGACTTCTCTGATAACAACGCTAAAGTCGGCACATTCTCCTTGGAAATTTCCATCCCTGGCTGGAATAACTATGATCATTACAGTTGAAATTAATGCTGAATGTTCACTGAGTGTGTCTGTTTATGTGTTGTAAGAAATCATTAAAAAATCTTTTAGAAGGAGTAGATGTTTATAGCTGGTAAATTGAGCAATATGTTAATGGAGTCTGGCAGGCAGTAAGACAGGAAGTCACTAAACTCCAGCTCACTTGAACCATTGATCGTATATTAAACTGGGATTCAACCTATTTAATATACTGTCAATGGCTCACTATTTGGACTGCAGTACTCATTTTTGAACACTAGGGTCTTACACATTTCTCCTTTAAACTTTAACTACATGGAGTTTTTAACTGGTTATGAAACAGTCTCAGTTTAATACTGATGCCTCTGTATGACCCACATAAGCAAACAAGGGCATCAATGAGAAGACTGGCAATTTCTATTCAGTTATTCTCATTGTCAGGTTTGATTCTCTGTGAAATTAGATGAAATGAGTCTGTGTTTACATTATCCAAGGCAAAGTTACAATTATCAGAAAGTAAGCCAGTTAAAAGGAAGCAGGAGGAGATTGTTGTTTAGATAATTTTGACTTAATATTTTGTGGTTATAGCAATAGAAACCCTACTGCTTTTGTCTACAGGCCCCTCAAAAATCAACACAATACAAAACATTCTTGTTATAGCTTTAAGCAGCTGATTGACAGATTAGTTGCTTGACAGAAAATAACGAATTTACTACTAATTTGATTGTGTTTATGTCATTTATTCAACATAAAGTGCCCAACATACACTTGTTCCAACTTCTAAGATTAGGCGAGTCCCTTTTTGGCCATCTTCCACACTTGTTTGACATTATAAGGACTGAACAGTTGTTTTGTTAATCAAAAAACAATCTATATATTAATCAACAAATTTAAAAAATCAATATTTGCATTGACAATTTGAAATGGTTTAATCTCATTGTTCTTGTGTAAATAAGCTCATGCAAACCCTGCATTTACTCCATTTACTCTACAGTGAAATAGAGAGATTAATATCAGCAAAAGATGATTGGTGGAGGTTTTTTTTCCCTCTCTCCCATCAGCTAGTGTTGCACACAGCACCATGGGTCGATGGATCAGTGGGCCGCCCACTCTTTACTCCTACAGCTCTGTGTGCGCCTCCTCACTTTGGCCTCCTGCCCAGTCTATTTGCAGCATCCCCATCTCAGATTTGTCTTTTCTTTGTAGCCTTTCAATGCAGATATCGGGGATGTCACACAGAAACAATAAGATTGTAAGACCATGTTGTCCACACAGTCCCACTGTGCAAAACAATGGGCAACTCAATAAAATCAAACAAAGCACATTGACCCTACTCAAAAAGGATAACCTGGATCATGTGCTGTTGAACCCAAAAAAGCAGAAGGATACTGTGTTCTCTCCTCCCTTGAGACAGATCCCTCTTTGCTATCGATTATAAAGCAGACTGAAAGCTACTGAATACAAGACTCCATGCAAGGCAAGGTCATGTAAAGGCTTAAAACCCTCAAAAGAATTACACACTACCCTTTGACTTCGAGGATTGTGACAACTAAAGGAAAATGTTTGAGGGATGAATTTTACTTTCTGCAGCATAAGGCTGCACAGCATTTACAATGTGCAGAAAACTGCTTTTAAATTCTCAAGACAAGCCTAAGATGGGTTTTGGGGAAAGAAAAAAAAAACATTTTATGGGTTAAACAATCAATAACTCCAATTTCTCTGTCTGCAGATGGCAGGTTACACCATATGCCTCGTTCTGTTGGAGCAGATGTCACCGGCTCAATGGCTCCTCTGACCGGAGAACGCAAGTCCTCTGCCCCCATCCACTCTAGCCAGCCAGTCCTCTTCACCTTTGATGTGCCTGTGCGCCACACACACCACAGCTCCCTGTCCAACAGTGCACCCCAGGACTACCTCCTCCTCCACCAGTGCATGAGCAGGAAGACAGAGAGTGCACGGTAAAGGTCACGACCCTCAGGCGTCCTGTGTCAGTTTCCTGTTATCCGTTAATGCAGGTCAACATACAGGTTTACTGCGTTTCCTTAGTTTAGAAACCCCTAAGGGTCAGAACTACTGTTACGGAGGGAAAATTATCCAACTGCCTGGTGTGTATGTGTCTGTGATAAAGCATTGTAGAAGGATTGTAATGTATTTCACAAGTGCTCTGATTGAGGAAGTGCCAATAATTTAATAATGATATTCAATTAAAATGAATATTCTAAACTAAAAACTGTGTAAAATGAGTAACAGATAATCTTAAAGAAATATTTCTGCGAGTATGGCAGGTGAGTCTAAATCCAGAAGCCTGAACAAATGTATAAAAAAGACAAAGTTTTTGTTACTTACGAAGATTATTTACTTTGATTTGATTTAAAATGGTAAAAAAAAAACATATTGATAGATGAGGGTGGGAAACATGGATTTAAATCTCTACAAGTGTAATTTTAATTTTGCAATATTGATAATTACTTAAAGGTAAAATAATCAGATGAAAATGTTTGTGTTTTGGTTAATACAGTGTATTTAATACCATGAAAGAATGAAGATATTTCATCACATTAATACTAAAATGTAAATCCAGTATTGCTATAAAACAGACTAGTGTTTTGGGTTGCAAATGTTTTGCATTTTCCTTAACCAAAAGTTGAAAATGCTAACAATCAATCGTTAATACACTGTTTTTCCCTAATTTATTTTAATTCAACTTTTTTTCTTGTTCTCTTTTTTTTCAAGTTTAAGTGTAAGTTTGCGTATTCAACTTGTAGCCACACCAGACAAAACAATTTCAAATGAGGTGCTATTACTGCCATTTCCAGACTATTGATTAATTATCACTGAATATATGTTTAATTAGTTATTATTGCTGTTATTATTCTTAGGGGCAATTAATCAATCATTGATTAAAGATTGAATCCCTACTAGCATTAAAACAAGCAGTCGACCAATCATTTAAACATTAAAACAACAAAATATGCACAAGTCAAGAGGTGTGAATACTTGAGTAACTATATGTATGGACGTGAACACCCATCTTGGCTATATGCTGATCAGGAGAACAAAAAGACCAAGTGTTTATATTAAATGCACTCCTGAGTTTTCCATTAACATTCACCTCACCTCCTGCTGCTATCATGCCCGCTTCCAAGAATCAAAAGGCAGCTTTAATAATGATGCCATTCAGCAGATAGCCGGCACAGTAGATGATCAATGAGGTTGAGGCTGCAATTCATCACTCCTATAGGTTTAGACTCGCACAGGGTAGAACTGCCCTCTCAGCCACACGATTTGCACATAAATCTGCTGTGTTGGACCTCTGTGAAACCCAGGAAATCAAACCTCACAATCCATCTCATCAGCTTTATGCAGAGATTTCTGTCACTCCCTCACTAGCTTCTGCTCTGTGGGTCTGCTAATTAAGACGGGCATCTGGTGGTGGGGTATGATTCACGGCAGAATGAAACTCCACTGGTCCAGTGACCAGTGGTATGAATTAATCTATGTAAAAAGCCCCCATGCAGCCACGATGATGGAAGGCAGAGTGACGAACAAAATTATTGATTGATGATTGAAATCCTGAGGAGACAGAAGAAGAATTGATGAAAAACAGCGTGCCATCTGACATGAAAAAGAAATGGAGTCAGAGGGAGCAAAATGTTCTGTCAATATTAATTGGATTACTTTGATGCATTACTCATTTAAAATTGTTACATTTATAATCAAGATTGAACAGAACCATTAGATAGCTGCAGTGTGGCTAACGCAAATGCATAGAATCTTAATAGAGATTAGTACAGACATAAAGAAACGACTCATTGAGGATATCTTATCTTTGCATTGGGCAACTAAGTCGGACCATTGGTCAGCTAACTGGCTAGAAATGTCTAAGCTGTAGGGCCGCTCTAGTTGGCACTCAAGGTCAAGCCCTACAAAGGAGCCAGAATAAATGAGGCATGTCCCTAGGGTGCCTAACCGAGGCTGAGAAACTGTGGGAAAGTCAGAGCGTTCTCCCCCTCAACATGGATGTCCTCTCCCTATCAACATGCTGATAACATGTAAACAAATCAGCCTTTCAAGGAAATGTTAAAAATACACAAGGTGAAATGCATATGCTATAGCTACGTAAAGGTTCTCAAGTACCAAGGGTGAGGTGTGTTTTTTAAATGTGTGCTGAGACTTGTAGATTCCTCCAAAGAGCTACAGTGCCATCTAGTGGCCATGTGGTTAATTGCATGGAATTTTGCATTAAATGGTTATACTCTGGCATTGAGGAACATGGCAGAATGTCTGTTTATGTTTATTTTATTTAGGGACTATGTATACTAATTAACACTCACTTTAGTCCATCATGTAAATGTACCAGATTTAGCCATACAGGCTAATTATCATCAGCAGTCTCTGGCAGGTTGATGGCATACAATACAATACAAAACATTGAAAGATAACATACAAAAGCACAGAGACACATAAGAACAGACAAAAGCAGATTATTGGCATGTAAAAAACATTAAAGAATACATACAAGAGCACATAACACAGACAAAACATAAACAATTAAGAAAATGGTGACATAGCCATCAGTCTTTGAGGAAGCATTTAAACACCGTGGACAGTAGGCACAGTAAAGACTTGATGTGTATTATATGTATGTTTATAATATGTATATGTGTGTGTCTTTGTCCATGATGTAGAAGTGCCAGTTTTTCCCAGGCCACACGAAGCAGCAATCTGTTTGTGGGGAGCGACTCTGCGGTGCAGAAACTCTCCCATGGTCTAAATGGGATGGGGGCTCAGTTGCACGGCTTCTACAGTTTGCCCAAGCCAGGAAAACACCAGTTACCGGCCCATGATGACTCCCCCCAGGAGGCTTGTTACGTGCTTCCGCGGGTTTACAGCTCTGAGGCGTCGGCTCACGGGGGTCTAGGTGAGCCTGAGCTGGAGAACGAAGAGGTTTACACCTTCAAAACGCCTTGCAACGCCCTCGCCACCATGCACAGCAACGAGCGTCCACCTGACAATTACGACCTTCCCACGCCACCTGGCTCCTTCTACCAGATCCCCCGGACGTTTGATAAGAATCACAATGCCTTGACACCCTCCAGCTCTGAGTCCTCCTGCGCTCCTCCTCCCAGGCCTCCTAAACCTAGCCAGGGGTCAGAGGGACAGTGGGGGAGTCCCCAATCAGTGGGGAGCCAGAACGGAGATGTGACGTCTGCAGTGTCAGTTATTCCACGCAGGAATACTCTCCCTGCTGTTGAGAACATCAGGCTGCACAGAGGTACACTGAACGATATTAGTGCTTTTTAACTACTTTATAATATGTTAAAGGGAAAATTCAGAACTTTTCATGTGGATGTCCAGTCAGTGTTGATGGTAAACATAGACACTTGAAGCAATAAATTCCTCTGTATGTTCTATATTGACCAAAAAATGGAGGCATGCCGCAGTGCCTATGTGTCCTAGGATGTGATGCAAAGGCTAAAGCTATTATGTTGTTGGCCAAAAGATAGAGTTAGGTAACAAAAATACTTATCTGGTATGCCCCCTGGCTAAAACAGTCAGAAGCTAGACATCCAAGCTGAAATAGCATGTAGTTCTTCCTTGAATTGAGTGATCTCACTGGATGCAGGAAGAATAACAGATTTAGCAGCAGAAGAACTCTGTTTTCTCTGTCAGTATAGCTGATACTGAGGAATTTATTGCTTTAATTAGCTACATTTACCATCAACAATGACTGGACATCCGCATAAAAAGTGCAGAATTTTCCTTTTAATCCTGAACGCTGCTTATTTCTAGAAACACAACTTCAGAAGACTCACAAGGATCTTTTTAAATTGCGCATTTCACCTGTTTCCTGTTTTTCAAGCGTATGTCTGACTTGATCAGTCCATTCTCTTGTGGTAGTGACTTTGTGCTTCCTTTTCCTCACCCTCTTTCTCTCAGTCTTTCCCTCTTCCTCTATCTCTCATTTTACTGATTCAACACTAGCAGCTGAGCAGAAACAAACGGGCCAGTCTAGCAGACACTGTTCTGTTGAGACGCTAATGAAATTCAAGCCATACAGCCTGCTCCAGAATGCCTCGTTCCAGGCTGATAAGCAATGAAAAAAAAAACACTTGCAGACACAATGCACTGCCTCTTATTATGCTGTGTTCTCTGCTTTGCCAAGCCCATGCTCAGGCCTCGTATAGCTAGTGACAAGAACTGACCTGTGACCCTTGTTAGTGAGGCTACAGGCTGTTCACACACCTGTGCTGCAAAGACTAATTATAAACCAGTGAAGCATTTAATGAAATGTCACTCGAGTTCTGTTTGTTTCATTAGAGACATAAGTTTACTCCCTGAAATGTCAGACATTTTTGTCTAAATTGGCCTCTGATGTAGTGATTATTGTACAATATTTGACTCATGTAGGTTTAGCACTGTACTATTTCACTTGAGGAGCACTTTTTTTTCGTTTTAGAGTTGTAGCAGTGGTAAATATTGATTTCTCTCTCACCTCTCTCCACAGGCTCCTCCTTTGAAACTACCAGCCATCACCGTCCCATCCATTTCAACAACTCAGGCCAGTCTGTGGAGTCTGTCAATGATGGGTTCAGCTCTTACCTGGTGAGTCACTTTCTCCATTTAAGTGCACTCCCTCCTCACACAGATACTGTCAGTGCAAAATCAAAAACGACAGAGACAGAAAATGCATTTCTACTATATTTACTTCAATTGAGTGTTGCAGTTTTCCAGCAATATTGAGCCCAGCGACTTTAAGAGAGTCATGTGCCCCCTGTCTCTTTTGACACCAGAGAACCAAAGCTCCTCTGACTCGCTCAGACAGCGGAAACTCAGATGACAACTATGTGCCCATGAATCCTGGCTCTTCGCCACTCAGCGCTGCCCAGGCTGACAGTCCTAAGAATATCTACATCCCTATGAGCCCTGGGCCCCATCACTTTGATTTCCCAGGATTCTCTGCAACATTACCTGCCCGTAAGGGGAGTAGCGCCTCCCTGTGTCACCGGCCCAGCCGTCTCAGTGATGTCACACCACCACCCATCAACCGCAACCTCAAACCTAACAGGAAATGTGAGTTTTTGACAGCAAAGTTCTCACAGATCGAAAAGCGTGGGTTTACATTTTAGTTTAATTGCCATTTTTGGCTTCAAATCAGCTACAAAGTCTTCATTGTTAATTGTTTTTACAAAGACAATGACTTTTGTTGACAGTGTCTGGTCTTGTTTTCCACAGCGAAGCCAACACCTCTTGATTTGAAGAACAATGGGATCATTGATGAGCTGCCATTTAAGAGCCCAGTCACCATGTCCTGGACACGGCCCATGTGAGTCTCATATAAATCATTTAGGCTAGGTTACCCAAGGCCACTCACACACACACATACACACACAGTTTGATGGTACAGATTGGTGGTGTATTTTGTTTCTGCCTGAGGTCAGAAGGTAGAAGCACTCACAGTCCTGTCTGC
This sequence comes from Lutjanus campechanus, assembly GCA_027495735.1. NCBI lineage: Eukaryota > Metazoa > Chordata > Actinopteri > Lutjaniformes > Lutjanidae > Lutjanus > Lutjanus campechanus. The sequence goes on from JAJHUR010068062.1 coordinate 22,242, forward strand.
TTTGCTTCAGGCCTGCTATGAACTCCATGTCCTCCCAGCATTGTCGACCCATTTCTACACAAAGCATCACCAGCACCGACTCTGCAGACAGCGAGGAGAATTATGTGGCTATGGTGAGTCCCAATAGCTGGAGGGGAGATCGGGAGAGCACATTGTGTTCTTTGTTTTAATGATCCACTTGTTTGCGTGCTACGCTTACTCACTGCACCCCGTGTGAGTGAAACCTCCCTTCTGTCTCCATTAGCAGAACCCAGCGTCTACCTCCCCAGCCGTGAGTGGCACCAGCAGCCCGGCCCCTAGGAAGTGTGGCAACGTGGACTACCTAGCACTGGACTTCCAGCCTGGGTCACCCAGCCCACACAGAAAAGTAAACAGATGATTTTGTAGACTTAAAGGGCTAGTTTGATGTAGGGTTGTATAAGGTACTTCGGTCAATTGTCAGTGTATTACCCAGAGTAAATGGCAGTTGGCATACCCGTAGTTTGGAGAAGCACAGAGGGGCACCAGTACAAAAGCTAAGCAATGAACGGCTGTGGAAAGGGTCAGCAGTAAAAGGTATTTTATCCACTTAAAAATCATCCACTTTAAAAAATGGTGTAAGTGTACATTATATTTAGAATATTTTCACCACTTTACTTTGCTGTCAGACAGCCTTTTCTGAAAGGAGAAATCAGTCATTTTACCTTGCAGAACACAGGAGTTGGCAGTTAACTGCTGCCTCAGTCAGTTTGTTTGCTCTATTGTGTGACTTAAGTGAATCCAAACTATTATTTTAAAACACAGAGGTCACACAATAACAAAAAAAAACTAACTGATCAAGGCAGTGGCAGACCAGCAGCTCCCATCTTCTGTGAGGAAAAATAGCTGATTTTGCCTGTGGAGTTTGGTTAGTTTGGAGAAAGTGATGTTTGATTTCTATAATGGCAGTTTCCTGTCAGAAAGAACTGTCTCATTCATGGCAAAGTAAAATGGTGAAAATATTCTAAATATAGGGTGCACTTAAAACTGATAATATTTTTTTCTGGTGGACCTTTTTTAAGTGAGTAAAATATCTTTTGCTGCTGACCTGTCCAAAGCAAATCATTGCTACTCGGGTTGTACCCCTTCGCTCCTCCAAACTGGGGGCATGCCGACCAGCATCTACTTTAGGTAGTACACTATCGATAAGTACCTCATACAGCCTTACATCAAATAATCTGACCCATCCCTTTAATTTGTAATAGCATTTGTTCTTATTTCTACCACTGTGCAGTCTGCCCTCAAGCCAGAATCTCACTCCTGCCTTATTTATCCTTCCACAGCCCTCTACATCCTCTGTGACCTCTGATGAGAAGGTGGATTATGTGCAAGTGGACAAGGAGAAGACCCAGGCACTGCAAAGCACTATGCAGGAGTGGACTGATGTGCGGCAGTCTACTGAACCTGCCAAGGGGGTCAAGTCTTGACACTGACCTGTACAAAAAAAGTGATTAAAAAGACAAAACAAAAAAAACCAAAACTCCAATCTTTAGTCAAGCATCCCCAGTATTGTGTTTCTATCATTACTATGAATACTGGTTGCTTCAGACCTAAATATTTGGACAATAAGCCATAACCTATCCTATGCCTGTTCTCTGTGATGATTTTTACTGCAGTGCGCTGCTAACATGCAGGATATCAGGCCACACAGGTGAAGCGCCCCGCCAAAGCTCTTCACGCAGACTGTTTTAACAGTGTATGGACAATTGATAATGTGTATGAAAATATCATGCTTGCTCACCAGTCCATCCATAATCAAAGCTGTCCCACTTGCCCCTCTGCAACAGTCAAACGTTGTTTTTGCATCTAGCAGGTAATTTACCCAACTGCTGCCATTTAAAAAAGCGGCAGAGGCTAACTGGTCGATAACCATATTAATATACTGTAAGAGTATGCTTACTGATCTCAGGAATGCCAAGATGCACTCCAATTTTGGCATGCAGGCTGACTCTCTCTTTTCACTTCAATCTATCATTTGTGCTGAGTCTTGCAGAAGCAGTGAAGAGATTATTTTCACTGCGGGCAATCATTTCAGCTTAGCCGTGCATGTCTGGTAAGAGGAGGGGGGAAAAATACAGCCTTAAAAATACGTAAAGGCCTGTTTCAGAAGCCCTAATGATAACTATACATGGCTGATGCCTCAGTTTCAATTAAGTGTGAGCCCAAACCATGTTTAAAAGCTGTCAGGCAGGTTGGCAGGACAGTTATTTCAACGCAGGTACAAAGTCAGTAACGTCCAAATGTACAGAATGAAGAAAACAAGACAGACTCGAAGGAGAAGAATCTTGTATCTTTGTAGGTTCGACTTCAGTGGTCGATTCAGTTCAGGTAATATTCTAATACATTTCATTGTAAATGTGCACTGATCAAGGAAATTATTGAGTGGGAGGGAGTAAAAATAAAGCAGGGGGTGCACTTTCCAAGGAGTTCAGATATCCTCTCTCCCTCTGTCTCTCTAGAGACCATAAATAAAAGCTAAGTAGAAGGAGAATAGCATATTTATGTTTTCTGGAATTCAACCATTCACTGATGTATGTCTTTAGTCTTTGATATGCCACACACTACAGCTATGTCTCTGAAGAGTAATTGTTTCCTGTATGTAAATTATTAATAGAATGACATATTTGCAGCGCATCTTGTTGACTGTTAAAATTCTGATGCACTTGTCTGAGACAAAAAGTGCACTACAGTAATGTAACATTGTGCTTTTCTTGCAAAGGCAACCTGCCACAATGAAGATTTGCCAGTGATCATAGTCACTTAAAAAATTGTTGAGGAAAGAATGTTTTCTTAATTTCCGAAACTCGTCTGTTTTTTTTTTCTTTCTTTATTTGCCTTATAATTTCATTTCAGTTTAGACTGTAAATTTTTGCCTTTGAGAAATTTCATTATTCATGATATTGTTCAATTAAGAGCCATATTGTATTTAGGACAACTGAATGATCAGTTTCTAGTTCAACTTAAGTCCAGTATTTCATTGTGGGCTGGAACCACTGAAGGGTGAACCCTTATTTGATCTTAATATGAATAGTGTGGCCATGCAGTGCTAGATGGTATTATTGATTATTTCATTAAGATTTACTTCTTAATGTTTTTCTACCATTTTTACTGCTTTTTGTATTCTTTTTATCATTATTTTCTACTGATTAGTGTAAGCAAGTGATATTCACAAGGACGGGGTCATGCTGAATTAAGCTACGTTTGTTACAATGTGTATTTTATTCCTTTTTAAATTCCTAAATGTTATGATCTATACATGAAATGGGGAGACTGGCAGTTTGAGTTGCACTGGCAAAGCCCTTCCCGGGTGAACTGTGATTCACAAAGAGCAAGAGAGCGAGAGAGGAAAGAAAAGACTGAAGAAAAGCCTGTCTCCCTGTCAGTCTCTGAAGTGAAATGGATGTGTAATTTATTATCTAGAGAGACCCGTTGTAAGCAGAAGAGCTGTGTATGTGTTGTGGTAGATTGTGAGTTGTAGTATGTTAAATGACAGCCTGACTGGGCGAGATTGAAAACACTGCTCAGATCTACTGTCAGACTGTCACTGGGTTGACGTACTGTACTAGTAGAGATCGTTTTTTTAACCACTGTTATTGCTACTACTGTAAAGCATTTGCAGATTGCTTGTGTGTTAATTTATTAATTTATTGTGCATTTTGCAGTTGATAATTGTAAAAAGGAAAAAAACAATAACAACCAAACAAGGAAACCTTCTCTCTACTAACATTGATGTATGCAAACTGTCTTGATTTTGTGAAGCAATATGACAAACGATGCCAGTGTGATGGTAATGTGGTACAGTTCATTTGGGATACACAAGAATACAAGACTTTGTTATTCCTGTATTATGGTAGACTTAAACTGTGGACATAGAATAAATCAAGAAGTGAAAGTTTGGTGCTAAGGTTCCTCTTTAAATATAAACCAAAACACTGTTTTCTGGCAGCCACGATACCATTACTCATCTCACACCCACACATTCTTAATTGGTGCTGTAATGCACTGAAGCTGAATGTCTGCTGCCCCCTGTTGTGTAGGACAGCAGCTGCATTCATTGGCATCGATCAAGTGTTAGATGACTATTTACTGCTCTATTTTGGTCAGTATTTATGCCTTCTATTGAAAAGTCTCCTCATGCCAAAAAACTTACAAATATGCAGTGTCTCTCCCATAATTTCACTTTAAGTACACAGGAAAGGTGACCAAAACTACTTACTTGGAAAATAATGCATTTTATATATTATTTCTCATATATAAATATGGCTAGAAATAATTTGATTCTCCAGGATCTCTTAGACTCATGTAGTTAAATGAATGTTTTTGTGCTTTGTGATATGACTGTCATTTTCCAGTAATGGCCAATGACTAACATACCATTTCCCCAAAAAGAAATTAATAATGACTAATTGGCAAAAAATGTCTTAGTCAACCAAGACCGTTTAGAGATTAGCTGACTAACTAACTAAGGGGCAGCTGGAAAATAAAATGTGCAATGAAAATGATATGTCTTGCAGAGTGAATTATCTATTATGATCAGTTCTTATGTTCCATAAATAATCTTTCAAAAATTCAATTTCATAGACCTTAAGGAATGTGTAGCTAAGTGAAGCAGCAGGTTTTCTAAGTTTTTGCAGGTGTTAGATAGGAGCATGTCTGGATTTTAACCTGTTTTCTGCTCAGACTTATGTCAGACTTTTGCATGACAGTACAAGATCCCTTGGGTGTGTTGAGATTCTGCAGGATTCTACATTTACAACAGCATTTCTGCATACCAGAGATCTTAATTTTTTTTAAATTCCCATGTTGTGAAATCTGCAATCAAATTACTAGGGACGTAACAATAACAAACACACTATTAAAAACAAAGATAAAAGACAACTTGAAAAAATGTCCAGTATAATAATCTGAGGTGTACAGAAGTTTTGTTCATATAAAATATGATTTAATTTAAAGCTGCCTCTGCTTTCCTTCTGTAATAAAATAAGTAAGTAAGTAATGACTTAAGCATGTGCAAAAACTCAGCATGAATTGTCTTTGGCAATGAATATTTGGATTACATATGTACAATTGCAAAACAAAAACAATGCAGCAATCCTTTTTATAAAATAAAATATAATTAACCATGTAATGATGCAGTAGATTTCATCATAGTCCATGTTGTTCAGCAGTAGTCCTGCTATAAATAACAACTTTAAACTGTTCTTATGTATTGCTGCAGGCTTTCTTTAGAGCAACATCTGTTGGCATGTCCATGTGTTCATGATAATAATCTTATGGTGATTCTGGACTAAGCAGTCTCAACTCAGATTAAATTAAATCCTGAGCTGTTGTTAATGCCAGGTTGCTTCTAGACTATCAGTAGCCAGGGAGGCTAGTTAAAGATTCTGATGTCTGATGGGTGGGTCTGAGTTCCACTTCCACAGTCAACAGGTTGGTGACCACAACAGCCAATCTTTCTTCCCCTGTCCAAACAACCCGCAGCAGGATGCTAAATCCTCAACTACTCCATTATTATTATTATTATTGGTGGTGTTATTGGTGTTGTTGTTGTTGTTGTTGTTGGCCTCCAGTTGTAGGGAAGCCATGTCAGTGTTTCACAGGATTGCTCTCTTCTTTGGCTTTTTCTGTGTGGACTTTGCATTATTCTCCTCATGTTTGTGTGGTTTTCTTCTGGGTGCTTCAGTTTCCTTCTGCTTTACAAAAACATACTTCCTGTCTCTGTGAATGTCAGTGTGGCTGCCTGTCTGTGGTTGTAACCCTTAGTGTGCTGCTGGAATCCAGTGTACGTCTTCATCTTCTCTACAGCTGGTAAGTCTGCAAATGCTAGAGCTTGACTGATACTGGATTTTTGGGGCTGGTGCTGATAACGATAAAATAAAAAAAAACAAAAAAAAAAACAAAGAAGAATTTACATGTATAAGAAAAATTATTTTAAAAAAATAATTAAATATTCAGATGAATGGCTGAAAGAGGGTAAGGTTATGTCTGTTATAGTGAATTGCCTTGAGTGGTCATATAATTGCAACAAAACCAACTGAATTCTCTTAATTTAATTTCTAAATTAAAAGTGAAGTCTTAAGAAGGCTTATAGCTCCCCTTAGTTTCCTCATTTGGTCAGCATCTATTGGAGGATCTCAGCAGCCAATCAGCTCTTCAAAGTGGTTAATTGGTAGATTGGTTTGTTTGGTTGGACTGCAGAGTCACTCCAGATTCTTCGAGGTATGTGTTTGGGTTAAAAGTGGTCTTTCTGGCTTTATAGGAGGTTGTGTGTGCCAGTTAATATGTATACCTTGTATTTGTGCCCTAGTTGTAAATAAGTGAGTGTTCAGTGTTTTAATGTGCAACTTAACAGGCAGGGTGAGGTTTATTTACCTGGTAGTTTCTTTGTAACTTGGCATATTTGCTGTCATATTGTAGTGTATTATTCTAGTTAATTGTTCTGACATTGCTGTTATTCTACAAACTACAGAGGCCTACTAAATTTAACCCATACACCACACACTGAAAATCATTTTAAGATGGAGCAACTTAAAAATGTACATTCCCCTGCTGCCTTAATAATTAGTTAACTGAACATAGGTAGAATAATTAGTTCAAACTTATCTTGTGAGTGTAAATGTGTAAATTTAAAAGCAATTGAGATAAGTTAGGTAAACTTGAGATAATAACTTAAGATATTGAGTTGTGCAGGGGTAGGGACTAAATTTAATGTCAATCTTAAACATTGTTAGTGTTGTTTTCATTTTTATGAAAAGAAACAACCATTATTGATCTGACTATGTATTAAAGACAGCAAGTTTTCATCATGTTCTTTTCAAACTACAAAACAGGGTGGTCTGCTAGGAAGTCTATTAATGTGATGATCATGTTTCTTTTGAAACTTAATGAGCTTACTCAAAGCGCTTCAAGTCAGAACAACTCAAGTGTTTAAGTTCTGAAGAAGTCCAATACTAACATTAAGTTAATGAGAAAAAAAAAAAGCTGATTCCATTAAATTCTTGTCAATTTTACAGTACAGTGAGGTCTATTAAAATGTCTGGACCACCATCAGATCATTTGAGCCATAAATAAGTTATCGTTATCAGTTACTTCTCTCTGCAAATGCGCTATTAGTGTCATATTTAACAAAGATTAATGAGATTCTTTCCCCTTTGCTGCCATGGTCCATGCCTTGCAGGACAGTTCACCCTTCACTCCACTAGAGTGTGCATTTGGACCCCGCTACATCCATATGAGTGTATCATGTCAAAAGAGGAATGTTCATACAATGAGGGTCTGTGTATTGTAGTTCCGCTATTGCCTCGGTGCACCACACGGACAAACGATTGTCAATGGACTATGTGAGACGGATCTCAATCGGTTTATGCAACGGCTTCCTGCGCTTCGGCTGCGTGGTTTCTGACTTGTAATTTGCAACCAGATCCTTCTTATCCGGATGGAAAGAGAAAGACAGACAGAAAGGACTTATTTCCGAACAAAAACGCCGTGAGTCTTGAAGTTTAGTGCGTTTTGTGTGTTTGTACATTCTCCTTTTCTGGCGACCAATCGCTCACTTTAAATTTATAGTTGACAGTCTTAATCTGTTTTTGACTGTTTAATAAGTGTGGCACATTGGAGATAAAGTAGGCTGACAATGTGCCAGGGATGTATCCGTGAAGCTGAAGTTGTGCGTGCTATGGTTTTGAATCATCCAAGGGATTCATATTGAATATAATTTATCTGTGAGCAGAGGTCGAATCGTTAAGCAAGAGCGGATTCATTCCAGCTGTGAATCCACGAGTCTGGCATGTTAGTAAATCATTTCAGTTTTAATTTTAAACCGACACATTAACACCCCTGAGGAAAAATAAAATTTTGTAACATTGGGACTTTTTAATGCCTCTGTGGAACATAAAATTAGTTTATAAGTGTTTTTGATCTTTATATCACTAACATTTCCTATCACTTCGACGAGATAATTGTGCAACATCTCTCAAAAAATATCACAGGCTCCATCGCCTTTCTCTAAAGTGACTTTGCGCGTGCAGTGTAGTCTTTTTCTTTCCACATGGGATCATAGCTGAGTCCATACGTCTTGTTTTCCTCCATGCCCGTACTGTGGTCCATTATAGGCTCAGTGGACCTCAGTCTCCATAAACTTGTCGGGGACCTGCGGGCATGGGAGAAGCGACCCCTGCTCAGTCTGCTGCAGGGCCATTCGTACCCATGTTGGGTGTCGGTTTAGGAACTATGCCCGGTGGGGTCGGCAGCGGGCCGGTAGTGGCCACCTCCAGGGGCTCCGCGGTGCCACAGCTGCACAACGCCATCGTGGAGCGTTTGCGCGCCCGCATAGAGCTGTGCAGGAGGCACCACTCCACCTGCGAGAACCGCTACCAGAGGGGTCAGGCCGAGAGCTCGGACCGGGAGCACGAGAATACGCTTCACCTGCTCAACATAGTCCACCAAGGGCCCGGGAACCGAAAGGCAAAGGGCAGCCGGGGATCGAACCAGCAACCTCCAGAGTACAGCAGGGCCAACGGAGAACAGAAGGGTTCAGAGGGCGAGCAGAAGATTTCCACACGCATAGCGGTAAGTTCTGGGGGGGGCATCAGTTGATGGTGGTGGTGATAATGAATGATGGTGATGATGATAATGTCTATGATAAAGCTTGTGGCATAGATGACATGATGGCGATGTCCATGGTGGTGAGGATGAGGATGGTATGGGTGATGTTACTTGTGATAAGCAAACAGTTAAAAGTTTTGCAAACTTAGGGAACATCAAACTTCAGACTATGAGAGTTCAATAGGCTGTTTAACCCAGTGATTCTTAAATTGGGATCTGAGGACCCCCCAGGGGCGCTTGACAGGGTTCCAGGGTGTCCCAGGCAAAAAGGGGAATCATTTTTTTCACTGTAGTCCCACCCATAGGTAAGACAATGACAGAATGATTATTTGGTCATGGCTTTCATACACCAGTGTTTTCTCTGTATTTATTTGTGGTGGTGCACCACCGCAGCAAGGAAATTACCACTACTGCAATATGTATAAACATTGTAATTTAGCCTTAATGTTATGTATAACTAAACTAATTATAGTCCAGGTGCTTTGGAAGTAATGAATATACAATAATTAAAAAGATGTTTCACATTAGAACCTGAACTTTAAGCCTAAATAAGGCCCAACAGATATGAGACAAAACTAGAATTACTGCCCAAAGCACCACTGCTGTATCAAAATTACAGCAGAAACACTTCCTGTAATACGACATCGAAAGGTGAAAATTCTTATCAGATAGGTGTACATGGTCTAATTTGTGTCAGTTTAGGGGTCCTTGATGTGAGAACCACTGGTTTAAACATTGTGTCAATCTGCTTGCCAGCTAAGAGCTGTAGTTACTCAATGTTAATGTTTTAAATTACCCTGCTGTGACTCTTGATGAACAAACAGTTAAGGCTCTGTCCAAACTCACAGCGCAACCAAATCCCAACCAGCATGGAAATGTTTCAAAACAAGAGTAATAAATTCTAGGTTCCTGATTTTGCTGATTAAAGGGGCTCTTGAAGTAGATGGGATGATACAGGATCACAAAGCTTGTTTGCAAAGCAATCCATTCAGAGGAAATGGTTTTGGGGTCATTGGGCCATGGGGATGTTTTGCATTTACTGCAAACCATGTCAGCATCTCTACTGTGCAGCTGATCCAAATGGAGGGATGCAGATGCATTCTGTGGCTTGTTTAACCCACTTAATATGCATCGTTATCTCATTTTGAGGTACAGATAATTCCATTTCCTTTATGTGTCACATGAAATAACAAATTCTCAAGAGGATGCTATACCTGTCATTGTTTCTTAATAAGACAGTTCTTTGCTTGTTTATTTCTGAGGGATCCTGTCTTAGTAAAGAGTTGTATTGCCTTATTTTGAGGCTATTTTTGTCAATTTTGAAAATCTTCATAGTAAAGGATGTTGAGGAAAGACAGTAGAGCTACAGAACTAATCAAAATATTATCAAAATCACAGCATGCCTGCGCAATATCCAAATTGCAGAAGCTGCAATTTTTGGAAGGAAGTTGCCTTGGCCTGGTAAATCTTCCTCTCCAGATGTAAGAAAGTTTGTTTGGTACAAACCCCTAGCAAATGTCACCTCATCATATTTTTTTTTTCACCATATCGTGCAGGACTAAAAGACAGCATAGTTTGCATGTTCTCCCTCAACAACAGAGCCTTGCAAAAGAACACAGCACAGGGAAACTTAACTGTGAAACACAGCAGGGCTTTCTGTGTGTGCCTGCTAGTGCTGATAGGACTGACTTCCTGTATGGCATCTGTTAAGGGCACAGCCAGTGAGATGTGAGATTTATTTTGTTCTTTTGTTCTTTGTTCTTTCATTGGGCATGAGGGAGTTCTGCATCTAGGCTATGAATTATTTCCCAAGCAGCGTTTCAATATAATGTCAACAGGGTGAAAGCTTGCAGATGTTCCTGCTCTAGATTTGCTTGAGATGCTGGATGGAAAAATAAACAATGTAATATTTTTTTCCAGTAAAGCCATAAAAGGGCAGCGATGATTGTTCTGTCAGTTCATTTATTGTCATCACTGGATTGGAATTGGGCACAGGATAGCCGCTACTGCATGTCATGCAATTGTATTAAGCCATGCCTTCATCAAGACTTTCACACGCAAGAAAAGTAGATTTTCCTTGATTTATAGTGCTAATATAAAGTGCAGTACAGCTGTGGAATATGACGGGAGGCAAGACACGACAACATCATGGATTATATTGACTGTCTAAAAGAGGTCAGGGAACGTCATTATCATGTACTGTTTCATTTTTACTGATGTTGACTCTGGAGTAGCGTGTTCTACATAAAAGTGATGAGTGCAGCAAGATGGTGAGGAGGAAATGAAGTCCTGGCGCACATGTTTTTATCAACCCTGAGGTTAATATGTTTTTTCACAACTCATGATGATTGGATGAAGCAGAACAGCAGCCATTGCAGAAATCCCCCTTAATGCATTATACTGCATCTATCCAGCATTAATACTGCAGAGAGTCTTCTTGGATTCATTCAAATTGAGTAAAGTGAAGAATAACACTTGGAGTCAACATCTTAAAATATGTATTTCTTGAATAATTTCTGGCTAAAAAAAGAGTACAACTTGTATTTCAGATATTTCCTGGGGTGCAGTAGTCGTTCTCCATACTACATTCTTCTGAATTAAAAACTAAGGCTTCTACAATGACCACATCTGTGCATGTTATTGACTGTTCACATTGGAATTTGCGATGGAAATGTACACCAAGTGAGGGGCAACAACACAATGGATTATGACTGGCTGGGAGTGCAGAGTGAGCAGCACTTAACAACGGTGCTCATTGAGACCAGATTAACAAAGGATATTCTTTTAGATGAAATTGGAGAAACGGAGAAGGAGAGATGAGAGCTTACTTATCCAACGACTCAGAAAATGATTTTCCATAATGCTTGCATGAATTCATCGAAAGCTTTTGTATATTCATATTTTAGATAATGTTTTTCCACAACCATTTTTTTTTCAATCTTTCCCTTCATACCTGTATCAGTACATGCATTCAACACAGAACTAGGTCAGAGTAGAGCTTACAAAACACTAGCCCCGTATTACAATGTACAGACATTCGGTTTCATCAGATCAGGATCCAGCAACCATCTCACATTGTCTATCAACGAGACAGATAGTGAGTACACAAACTAAAGGCTTAACAAACAGTGATACAGCCTCGCTGCACATAGCATGCCATGCATTGTCATGCCCTATTATCATGCGTTTAACAAATGGCTCACTAAGCACCTTTTTGAAAGATGTGCTGGCCATGAAACTGTTTGAAACACAAGGCCCCCATATAAATGTTTAGAGCCACTGAATACATTTCCTGCACATGTTTACTTTATGTCAAACAGGCCTTGAAAAAGCAGTAGGCAAGGGATGCCTGGTGATTAACAGTCCTGTGTGCACTGGGAGGATTTTGTTATTTCCCAGTCTTGTTCTAGTGACAGATCTGGGAACTATAGGCCTTGAGCAGCATGCACTCCTAGAGAAAGTGCTCTGTATGCTGATGTATTTGCCTGTTGTGTTTGCCCACTTGCGACTCTTTGTGTCCCCCACACGGCAGCAGCTCTTTTTAAAAGCTGGAGCGTGAGGCATCCTGGTCATTGAGTCGTCTAATCACAAACCACAAAACCGCAATGTCCCCGATTCGAATCTGGACGAAAATCTTTGTCTTCATGTCGTCCTCCTCTCTCTTATGTCTCTGTCACATTCTACTGTGAGCTACCCAAGAAAGAGACAAATACTTTTTTTAAGCTTTCTGTTAATTTGGCACAATTTCACCACCTTGAACAAAAGGTCAAAGTTTGGAACAGCTGTCAGTTGCACTTTTGGTTTTGATGACAGATCAGATGTTCCCAATTTTGGGTTCAGGACCCTGCACAATTAATAATAGGATAGAAGAAATAGCAGAAAAAACACAAAATTCTGCTTCACTTAAGTTTGCTTTTGTAGAGTTGCTATGATATTTTCATCCTCTGGACTTTTAGAAGTGATTTAAATAAAACAAGGAAAGAAAATAAGCCTTTGGATGAATTGGATGAACAGGTGGACTGTGGAATGGTGATGAGGGGTAGCAGGTTGTCATTTAATCATTTTAAAGGATCACAAACCAAAAAGGCAGTGAGCCACTACACTAGGGGTGGGCAAGCATTTTTTTATGGGCGGAAACGTGGAAAAATTATCAGGCTGCCACACACAAATGCGAATTAAGGCCCGAATAATGGTAAAAATCTCTAATAATGGAATAGTCAGAAGTGTTAGGACACACTGGCATGTAGGTGTTTATGAGCTAAGAGGTAGCTAATACAGTGGTGCACTTCTACTGTTGGTCACCCTTTCTGAATTGCCATGTGATGGATTGTGGGCTAATTCTTTTTGTTGGCAGGGTTCTAAACTTGGAAGTTTTACAGTATATCAAGCATACCAGACATAGTTTGCAACAGCAGTGGCATCAACAGTAGAAGAAGAACAATGTAAACAACATGGATTTGCAGCATTGAGTGAATAAAGTTATAGTTAAATATAAAAGATATAGTTCATTACCAATGAACACCACACTGACCCCTTTCAGACCAAAGGGCTGATAATGGTTTAATGGTGAGCAGAATGATATTGGCTATCATCATTAGATTTAAACTGCAATTTTTCTCTTGGGAGCCCTATGGAACCTTTCAGTGGACGTGATCTGCCCCCTGGCCTGTGTTTTGCCCTGGTCTGCACTTCACAATGGTGTATATTGCAGAATATGGTTGATCGTTCAAATGTGCTGAATGACAATTTTTGTTACAGCATTAATTAGTTCTGCATTTAAAAATGCATAATTTCCTGTACAAGATTATACTTTTCAGCCACTGTAACCTAATATCAAGCATACCACAGGTCAGAATAGAGAATTCAACAGCTAAATCTTTCACAGTCCTGCAGTGAAATATAAAACTGTTGGATGTTGTCTTGTAGTATAATATTTGACACCTTTTTTAGATTTAGGTTTAGCCGATATGACATGAATATTGACAATTAAACAAAACACCACTGACTTCATTGTCACTGATGTACCTACGACTACCAGCCGACCAGTGGACTAACAGCTTACTCAGATGACATGAAGAAAAAGAATTTCATTGTACTCTCTTGTGGTCATGTATGATGGATGAAGAGTAGTGTATGTGTGCATGAGTGTGAGTGTGGGGTAGGGTGTGCACTGTAAGTGCTTCCTGGCATACCCTGTTTGGCTGTTGAACAGCCTGAATCAGAGCTGCCGGTGGTCTGATCTCAGCCTGGCTCGGCTGTGATGTGAAACAATTAGCCCAGGTCCATGGGGGCCACCCACAGTGAAGCCCACAGCTTTACCCAACCCCGTGGATGCAGCAAGGATCCATGTTCATCCCACAGATCGCTTCCATGTTGTCATGGGAAGGCTAAAGTTTTTCTTTTTGGAGTAGCTGGCTGTCAGTTGGTCTGAATGCTGAATTACTTTAAGTCCCCTTTAGTGAGGAGTGAAATCGCTGCGGGTGCTGTTTATTGACAGCACGACTACACTGTAAGCCTGATGTGATTAAGCTTGTCTCATTGTGTAGACTGTAGCTGTGAGATGAGTTGAGCATCTCATAGTGCTCTGATTAAAAGACATTAAGATAGGCCTCCATATACTGTAGAAAAGCCATCTGTTAATCTCCTCCTTCTATTTAGGATTAGTGCCCATTCCAAGATATGGTTTAAACACAGCCACAATCAGTCTAATTCTACTTATGCATAGTACATTTTTGGTGTGGAATGTTCTCTATTATGTGGGTATTTCTAGCAAAAAAACCCCACCTAAATTCAAATTGTAGTAAAATGGTATTGTGTTTTCATCATGTTTTCTAATATGCTATGTTTATTATGATAGTTTGAAAAAAAAGTAGTTTGGTCAAAAGCTTGTATATTGATGGTTTTTGAACTTTCAATATACAACTTCTTGAATAAACTACTTTTTGGAACAGAGCATGAGGCTGGATTGGATGGTTTGATTTTAAATCTGATTGTGTTGCACCAGACTTTTAAACTATCTAAAAAAAAATTAAGAAAGATTTTAATCTAAACCTCTCTTTAAAACTCAGGTTAGTTTTTACTCTTAATCTTAGATTAAATTTAATTCACCAGTTTAATATGTGATCTCAACCGAGTTGAGTTTTACGACATCCCTCAATTCTTTCTTTTACTCCAGTTGATCATTTGGCTAACAATTCTTTTATCATGAGTAGGCTAATTAGGCTACCTAGCAAACAGTGCAGCAGTTTGTTAACTTTGTAGCCAGCTAGCAAACAATATAACTTTTTGCATTTATAGCTAGCTAGCAAACAATGTAACATTTTGTTAACCTTTAGCTAGCTAGCAAACAATATAACATTAAAACAATTTTTTTGCTAGTTAGCAAACAGTGTAACATTTTGTTAACTTTTTAGCTACCTACCTGTATACTGTGAACTTGCACGTTCAGTGCTTCACAGCTCTTCACAGCTCCTTCTATTATCCACCTATGTAAATATCAGTAACATTTGTAAATACTGTTTTATATTGTACATTTTTAGTTACTTGGGTTTTTTCTCACATGTTTTTATTGTATATGCTCTTTTATTTTGTTTTCACCAACAGTACTTGCCTTAATCTTTATTTGTATTTCTAGTATTATGTTTGTATGCACCAACATGTCACAACAAATTCCTTGTAAGTGAAAACCTACTTGGCAATAAAACCGTTTCTGATTTTAGCTACTGGAAAACTAGCTACCTTGGTAAAGGAGCAACTCCATTTTAAACTGTTTTTACAGTTTAACTTCGGTTTACATCACTAAACTGAAATTAGTTTTGATAAACTTTTTAAATTAGAAATAATCTTCTGCTAAATTAATCTTTGTTGGTGCAACACAGTCTGATACTTCAGTACAAATGCTACAAACTTAAAAATATTTATTTATATACACTTGGGTTGATATAAATGTCTTATCACTCCATTCACAATCCATTATAGATTTTATTTAACCAAAGGATCCCCACTTGCATGACAGTAAAGCGCGTTATGGAATGTGATTGAAGTTAAGAGTCATTTGACGACATTTGCTCAAGTACTTCCAGATTCGTTTCAGGCAGTAACATGTCTCCAAGGTGAATATAATGACTTCTCCATCCTTAAATCCCTGTGTTGTGTCTTCTGATTGACACCACATAAACAGAAGGAACCATCATTACATTTTGCTCAGAGAAAAATGACAGCAGCCTTTTACTGATACACATCAGCAAGATTTACTGACTTATGTAATAAAAGTTAGGGCCATGTAACATAATGTTCTGGACATTCCACAGTCATATCCGAGGGCAGTTCATAAATTTTTAGCACCAAGTAGATCTACGTGAGCACAGCTTGTCTTTAAGGACGGGGGAAGTGGTAGGTTAATATCGCACACAAGGCTAATGCTGTGGCTTGTCAGTTTCCAGGAAATTACTGCCTCTGGAGGACATTTGTTTGGACAGTATGTTGATTCTGACTTAGTTAATAGCTACTGTATCATCTTCTGGCTAAATCGTGCATGAAATGAATGTCTCTATTCCCCAGTAAACATAGTTTTATGATAACATCAGCGTACATGCATTCTAAACAACTTAGCTACACATAAATTTAGTGATCTTGATTGCTATATGCTCGAGGGAGAGCGGGGCACAAGCTTCAACAAGTTTCTCGATTGGTAGCCAACCTAGACACCAGATTTTTAAGTGGCACCAAACAAAGTTCACTGATGACTGCCATTTCTCAGAGGAGCTTTATTTTTTAATCCCATTGAGTTAATGACTGTATTTACAAAAGATATTATAGAACTGTATTTTCAATCTTATAAAAAGCTTTTAATATTATTGAATGTCATGACGGCATAAGTCTTCAGCAAAACATTAATTCTAGTTTGAGTATGTCAAATGAAATTTTAAGTGGTTGTCCAAGAGATTCTGTTTTTTTTATTTTTATTTTGAGGATATCTTTAGAGTGAAGCAGTTGTTGTGGTGCTGTTTCTCACTGCCTCCAGGAGATCAAACTGTGCACTATGATTTTTTTTTTGTGGCTCTCTTTTCCTTTTCTGTCCAGCCATGGTAGATGTTGCTGACTACCCAGCTCCAAACAATGTTGTCAATGCCAGAGAATATGTATCACATCCTGTGCACCAGTGGATTTTTCCCAGAAAAGACACTAGGTGCATGTACTGTAAAAGCTTTCAAGAGCTCAGAGTAAGCTCAGTCGTTGATGGAGAACAGTAAAAATGTCTGTTATGGCCATGCTTAGTGCAAATAAAAATGGTGAAAATGCATGCATGTGACACAGGTGTATTGGTCAGTCAAACAAAGTAAAGAAGGGATTAGAGGTGAGCCTGTATTGATTGTGAAGTTTTTTCATAAGAACATCCCGGTGTGACTCGGGTATATGGTCCTCATCCTACACCTTACACTTTTAACATTTATTTACATTTTTCTTTTTCTTTTTTTTTTTTACCACCACTTTAGAAACTGTCTATTGAAAATCTAAGCACTGAGAAGTTAAAGAGCTTGTGCGTGTACATCTCCTTTGTGAAGATGACACATTGGGCTGAAACTGTGTCAAATTAGGGCTGCATCTAACAATTATTTTCATTGTCAGTTAATCTATCAGTTTTTTTTAAATTAATTAAATAGTTGTTTGGTCTATAAAATGTCAGAAAATGCTGAAAATGTTGCCCAAAGCCCAAGATGCCGCCCACAACCCAAAGATATTTAGTTTACTGCCATTAAGAGACTTTTTTCTTAAAGAAATATTCATATTCATTAATTGTTTATCAGAATAGTTGGTGATTAATTTAATAACCAATTAAAAGTTGATTTATACAGCTCTACATTAAATCTATCTATCTATCTACATTTTAATCAGACTCTTTGGAAGTTCGTTAGTAAGACTGATAAGACTTGACAAGCATTTTTTACTAGGTGACAATTTTGATAAAAGAAATCAATGTAAATTCATATTAATGTAAATCATATTGGCATATTATAATTTGATGATCACATTTATTGTTATTCTTGGTTGGAGAAAAAGTAAATCAGGTTAGTTTGTCTTAAAAAAGACAAGGCTCAGCAAATCTGGTGTCATGCAGAAGCAGCAATAACGTGTTGGAAACACTGCTCTCTGAATCTGGGACATCTCTGTACCTGGCAAGATTTGCATTGCCTTCTCTTCCTGAAATGAGCACACTTTCATTCTTTTCTGGACTAATATAAATTTTGTTAACAAGTTCCATGCTACCAAAAACACGTAGAGAGAAAAAAAAAGACTAAATAACAAAGAAGAACATATGAATCAGGGAAGACAGAAATGTGACACCCAGCAGGGCAGTGAGGATGTGTGTCAAATCAAAGGCATTCATGGATCATCTGTTATACAGTATCTCTAGTGGTGGTGTTTTAAGAACCCCCTCATCCTCCCTCTTCCCACTCCCCTACTCAACCACCCTCCCACCCATCTCACACACATGCACGCACGCACGCACACACACACACACACACACACACACACACACACACAGACACACACACACACACAGACACACACACACACAGCTCATCCTGCCGCACATGCCTCATGTTTTATTCAGCAGCCTATGGGAAGGCTGTATCTGTCTTTGAAGAGTGCTGCCGAAATCATGTAGTAGACCCATCTCATCCTCAGTCTTCAAGGGATGATACACTATAAGTGTGTACATGCTCAGAGGAACATGGGCGTCCAGCAGTCCAGGTGGGCCAGGTCTGCTCTGCTGCTGTATGCCCTTTAGGGTAAATTTAGCCTGTGGTTGCACTGGAGCAACTGGGGTTAAAAAACCTTTCCTCCATAGACATCTGGTTGCTGTCCCTGGCTGAGGTCCGCGGCCTCTAGCAGCGCTTGCAAGGTAACAGCTTTACCTTCAAACACCGTGTTAACATTGTAGAAAATACATGATCAGCATCAACCTTGCAACGTCTCTTCCCTAGTGGTGCAGGTTGTGTTGTTTGTGTATGCTCATTTATACTCAGTGGAGTCATGAATAAAAGGTCATGTATGTATGATTGGCATTGTTTTTTTCTCAGATGATAAAACAAGTATAATGTGATGTGTCTAGTGCTGAAACAATTGATTAATCATATAGTTGAGCAACAGAAAATTACATGGAAATTTCCGATGTTTAAATGTTGGATTCTTAGTTTTATGTTATTTAAAATAGAATATTTTATGGTTTTGGACTGTTGGTTGAAGCAGAAATTTAAAGCAATTTAAAGACACAGTCTCTGGGAAACAGTGATGGGCATTTTTAAACGAGAAATCTGTAGTATAATTACTGTACTAAATCATAAAATGACCATGATATGTCAGCAGAGATTAAGGAAACATGCTGAATTGAAATACTGGCTTCTCAACAACGCTACAGCCAGTACAACACTTTGAAAATGTCCATTCTGGGTCTGAACAACTGTTTCACGTTTATTAGAGTTAAAATTAAGACAGAAGGTTCACCAAATGAGTTGGTGTCTGCTTATGAGTCGTAAGAAATCTTTTCAAAGGACAAGATGTTTATGACGGAGCCTGGCAGGCAGTAAGGCAAGCAGTCGCTGAACTCCAACTCCAGGGTGTGTATTTTCTCAACAGTGGGGTTATAAAAGCTATATTATAAAAGCTGATCAACTTACAGTTTAGAACTTGTCACTTTTTATTGTCAGAGTATAATGTTGCAGTTGTCTTGCACTCTAGTAGGTTCAGTGTTTCAGCAGCCTGCAGGCAACCTGCCTGAGCTTCATGTCTGGGGAGGAGGAGGCAGGGGGGAAACAACTCATTGTAACCAGCAATCGTATATTAAATAGGGATTCAGCCTATTCTATATACTTTCTATTGCTCCAGTTCTTTATCTGGACTGCAGCATTTTCAACCTCTGAACTAATCTATTAACTGAAAAAAGTCAACAGATTAGTCGGTGAGAAAATATAAGTTAGTTGGAGCCCTACATGTGCCAATATGTGATATTTATCCAAAATTCTAAACTGGGTTCTGATAATTTCACCAAAAGTGAAAATGCGTTCCAAAAATCCTGCACAATAATTGTTTAAATTTCCTTGTTGATTCTCCAACTGCAAATTAGGCTGTTCACTCTTGTGAATATGCTTGGATACTTGTTTCATGTTTTGAATATGAATTACCCCACTATTCAGTGTTTCATCCAAGTGAACATTTCACTGGGTTGAAATACCTCCATTCCCAAGAGGTTTGGATTAGAGAGTCCCCACTGTATTCCTTTGTTGTTGATTTGTGCTTTCAGCATGCTTCCCGTTGTTGCCAGCACTTTGTTTGAATTTCGAGCATTATGTGGACCTCAAGACACAAAAAAATCTCATCTGTGCCACTGAAGTCAATGGGGAATTTTAGGATGACTAATATATTAGTGCTTCGTCGTAGCTTTTAAATCCATTTGACTGAGGAAACAAGTTTTTTCATGGCTTTTCATCATCTGAAAATTAGACATAAAAATATATGTGAAGCTTGGGGCAGTCACTTTGCAAGAAAGGACCATGTTTATGTACATCTATATATTCAGAGGGGCCTTGTAGAGGTATCCGTTCATGCCTGATGCGATTTCTTCTGCCGAGAGAGCTCTTTGAGGTTTGTCAGGTTTTTCCTGCTTGACTTAATTGAAGAGAGGGCAGGATTGTGTGTGAGGGAAAAAGAGGGAAGGGGGGGAGTGGAGGGTAGTGCCTTGGAGTGTCTTTCCACAAGTGCTTTGCTGCACAGTGCTGAAACTGGAACCCTGTGGGAACAAGTATGTTCAGGTGTATTTTATGTGCAGTGCATGGAAGGTGAATTGAGGGGACAAATTGTGCGCAAAATGAAACACAAGTGGTACTTTGCTGCCTTGTTTATGCCAAGGCCTAGAAAAAAGACGACACTGGTTTAACACAGCAATAATGGTTTGTTTTAATTTTTTAGCATTCATATTGTGCACCACCTTAAAAGCACTGGAGGTTTTGTGTTAGAGCTGACAGGTGTGAGATGCTTGGATAAACAGGGGCTTATCTATAACTGTTCTCACACTTATCTGACAATCAGCCACCTGATATGTCAGAGTTTCCTGGACTTGTTGTAGCTGCTGCTGTAAACAGATCTGATTAGCACAGTTATCACTGGAGGACTGGGTGTGGATGTCAACTTGTGTGTTGCCTTGTTAACATAATGACTCTGTCTTCACCTTGATGAAATTCTTTACTCCAGCCTTACACGGCTTTGTAGGTCGACAATAAGATATATTTATCATAGCCCAAATGTAATCAGCCATCTCGCTCTTCTGCTGAGGAACAATTGGGTTCAGAGCAAAGCAGCTTTATTTGCAGGACTTCAAACAGCCTATTCTCCCCAGGGTCATTACCCCGCTCAGGAAATGAGAAAGTGGGCTCCTGATGTCACTGGCAAACCCCTTGCACAGAATGTCGGGTTAAACTGGGAGGGGGAGGGGAGGACCATGCTAGATCAGAGTTCAGACATGTTTACATTACAGCTCAGGATATTTCTCAGAGCCCGGCCAAGCTGCTGAAGTTCCCAGGCTCCAGAGTTGCGGAGTGCTGAAAAGAGGCACAAGCATTCACTTTTTCTTCTCTTCTCTCCCTCCCGCTCCGGTGCTCTGGGGTCCAAGTCATAGTTCAACTCCATTTGCATCGTGGTAATGTTCTGTTCTTTGCTACAGTTGTCCTTGGGGGAATATTATAGATGAAAAATATATGGAATGTGAAAGTCACAAACATCGTTGACACAGACAATGTTTGCATGTCTGAAACGATGTTGCTGACATTGTTTTAGAAATGAATGTCAGGAACTAATAGCAAATTCAGCACAAGTATACATTATTACAGTTTGTGTCTCTAGTCCTTGACATCTCCTTTTCTTTGTGTTTTATATGCATAGCCTTTTCTGAGAGTTAGAGTTAAACCAACATACTGAGCATATACTGGTGTTTTATTAAATATCAGATAATTTCAGTGTCAGCTTTATAAAGATTCAAGGATTGTTATTTTTCTTTTTAGATAGCTGACTGTGTGGCAGGATTTTATCTACCATCGTCATGGATGGCAGGGCTGCATCACTCTGCCTTATGGAGCTGCCAGCCAATTTAAACCATATAATTAGTTTGGGTTTCAGTGGATACCTTAAAGGGTTTTTCCATTTTATTACATTTTGGATCTCATTTTCATAGTTTTGGCCTTTGCTTCCATCGTTGGTTTTGATAATTTTGTTCTCACCAAAATAATTGCTGATACCTGGAAATGTGACAACATTGCTAAAAAGGAGTCAGACTGGGCAGGAAATATCAGTGTTCAGACTTCAGACGGGTTTAAAATGAGCCTCCAGGTTAGCCAACTTATTCAGAGGAGAAAACAAGAAAACAAAGGCGAACAATAAAATTATTACCCAGTCAGTCAGTTGTAAACATCACAATAAAACTTTAACCTAGTGCATTTGCCTAATTGTGTACACACACAGTTTTCATGTGTAATAAAGGATTATTAATTAAATTAGTGAGCAGACCCATAAATTAACATTAGGGGTCTCCTCACTTTCAGCTTTACCTACAAATAAAGTGGTAGATAAACTCTTTGGCTTGTTAGCTGTTGAATCATTTGATCATTTGACCCTCTGGGTGTAGATATGTCACTGTTAACAATATAATGATAATTAGTTATGTTTATTAATTATTATTAATGCTATTTATGCTATTCACGTTATTTTTGTCAGTAGTTTCTGTAATAATACAATTAAATTCTGATTAAATTAGTAAACTTTACACATTATAACAATTTATATACCAGATTAAGTATTTGTTTATGATTACCAAATTATTTGTAAAGTTTTAAGAAATCATTACATAATACTGATGATTATGATACCTTATATACTTACTTAAGTAATTTACATATGCGACTGTAACATAACATACTTATTTGAACCAAAAGCAAGATCTTTAACCTACCCAAATAGTTTTTGTTTCCTATACCTACACAAGGAGTTTCTGTGCATTTATTTTGAAAGTCTAACTGGACATTACATATATATTATTGCTAATGTGACTGCAGAGCCCTGCACATGCAAAACTGACACAGGAAGGGTACCAACAGCATAGTTTTTAAGCGTATAGGGCCACTGACCAAGCTGCCATATTGATGAGTTTGGAGTGAGTCATGAACTTTTCTGGACGGTTATTGTAAAATTGTACTGGATGTTTATAATACTTCATGGCTAAATTCTGTATAGTGCATCTTTGAACATTATTTGGATGGCCATTATAAAGTTGCAAGTGATGTTTATAAAACTTCACAGTTGCTTGATAAATGATTAATAAAGCATATTTGAATATTTGTTAACATGAAAGTTACCATTTATTAATGATGGTTGTCATGAGGTGTTACCACTCTGGTTATCAACTGCTTACAAAATATAGGTGTTGGTGTTGTACCAGCCCTCAAAATCCCACAACTGTCCTAGTTCAAATGTTCCAGACTGCTAGACCAGCCTGTCTAGAGCATCAGATATGGGTCTAGATGAGGAACATAGATGGTCTTGTTCCTTGCCTCAGCTCTGCCAATAAGGCTGAGAAGTGGCAGCTGGAATGTTTGTGTTAGTGCTCTGCTGTGGTGAGGTGTCACGGTGCTGAGCTACGCTCTGGCGCCTGCTCTCTCTCCACCTTGCCTAGAGGCACACAGACACTGCTGTTGCATCTACGGCACACACGAGAGGTGAAACCAGGGGAGGATCTCTGGTCTTTATCTGCCCTGTCCAATCATCTATAGTTTGGATTTAACAGGAAGCAGGCCCATGGTGACAGAGAGGCACTGCATGATTTGGTGGCTACATTAGACTAATTCCAGCTTGTACTGATTGTGGCATATATTGGAAAGCTGTCTGCTTACTGATTTGATTATTCGGTTTTGATTTTAATGACTTTGATTTCAAATACACCATGGTTCCAGTTACAAGTAATGCCTTTTGTCAGGAAAGAAATTGAAAAATAGCATTTAACTAAAAAATTTTTGCATATTACAGCAAAGCCCCTACCTGCAGATGTAATATTACAGGGTTTTGAAAGGACAACAACAGCAGTTCCTCATATTCAAATGAGGCAAATGTCTATTGAATATGACTGCACTGCTCACCTGCTGTAACTTTGCTTAACTGGAAGGAGTATCACAAAAGTTCAGCAGGGTAAGATGTTCAAACACATTTTGATTGATTTGGAGGCTGACTGATATATCTGTCAGCCGATATTGGCCTGATATTGGTCTATCAGTGATATCAATCTGCCACAGTATTGGCATACATGTTGTGCGATATCTGCCCATATGAAATTTTTTTTAAAGAACATAATGCAGTTTGTTTTTATTAGTTAGCTTTATTTGCAGCATTCTGTGTATACTTTATCCTCTCATGGTTCTGGCACAATAGAGCAAAGACATTTTGCTCTATTTGTGTTGTTTTTATTTACAGATATATATAATGATTAAAAACACTGTCAAACAAAACAAAAACAACTTAAAATACTTTGGTGACCCGCTATAATTTGTTAATTGTTAAACTTTAAAATATCCTGCCTCAGTGCATATCATATTCTATATCTTGCATATTATCTTCTATATAAAGAATATCAGATAATATACTGATATTGGAATGTTTTTACTCCTTAATATCGGTATCAGCATCGACCCGAAAAATCTAGTGTTGGTTGGGCCCTAGTGCATAATGTTTAACAATGTAAACGCCTTGTGCTCTTTGTATGACAAGTGATAGTAATCTGTTTTTCTAGTGTAAAAGGATTACATGATGGGGTGATGAGCAGAAACATGGAGTGTCAGGCTGAAATTGTGCAGAAGATAGTAGCAGTTTTGACATGTTGTGTGATTTATGGCAGCTGTAGGACACTGCAAGTATTAGATAAATACTCTGCATAACCAGAAAAATATACACCATGCAATAGTAATGAATACTATATTTTGGAAATTTATACATTTTGATTGTTTTGTTGTCATCACCTTGTAAGAGAGCTGTTTTTACTATTGTCCTTTATGAGGCTGTAGTTTTCAGTGGATTGCATTACAGTGTAGAAGTGTTTCTACGGCTATTAAGTGTATTTTAAGCTAACAGAAAAGAGCTAAGAAAGCTATAATTAAAATGGGAAGTTAAGGGAGGGGATTCCTGCTATCTATGTAAGGGCTTTCATTTTGACGTTCCTCTTCTCGAAAGGTGTCTGCACACTCTCATGGTATTA